>JANITW010000235.1:46805398-46825677 GCA_027564335.1 Erythroxylum williamsii
GATTAAATATAATTATTGCATAATTATTGCGTCATACCGGTTCGACCGATAGTTGAACCGGTCGAACCGGTCAAACCAGTAACCAGTAAAGCCACCGGTTCGATGACCGGTCCGAGTTTTAGAACACTACCTCTAAGTATAACGATTAGAAAGTATGATTATATAGAATAAGTTACTAAAAGCTAAAAGTTTACGGGGGTACGGGGACCCACCTTATCATTCACTCGTTAAAACCAAGAAAACGAATCTCAGCTGCTTATCGAGGATACAAGCACCACCGCAGCAGTCATTATCAACCAACAGCAAATAACAATGGAAGAAAGAAATGAATATAATACGCTGGATTAAACCTTGGATCCATCTTGCAAAAATTCACGCGATCCAATAATAAAATAAAAAGCTATTACGAATTAGACCTTCTCAAATTTTGTATTTTATTAGGATAACGTCGCTATTGTTTTTTGTGTAGAATCTACTTTTGATACATTTAATAGCGTCCGTTTTGTCATTATGATGTCAGTCCATCTTTATATTATTTTGGTGATTAGTATATATTGTATTTCATGTTTCCATCCTTTTCTGCTACCTACACCCTTGATTAGGTAAATCGTTTGGAGTACTGAACAATAAATGGACTATTCCGACGTCCTCCTTTTGAACTTGCACGTTTCCTTGAAAATGAATACTCGATAAATAAATGAAATCCAAAACATGTTAAGCTTGGAATCCCCATAAAAAATGAATCAGTGTGGAGTTTGGAGGATGCATATAACGATGTTGTTGCTAGCAACTGTAAGGGTCGTGATGGCTCATCATACAAGTAAAAGTATACCAACCACACTCGAAGGACCTTTTGAGCCTTTCACTCGCAGTTTTGACAGGTCGCTACGTAGAGGGAGTGATGACTTGCCCATGAACCATCCACGCCTTAAGAAGAATGTCACTTCCAACTTCCCGGAGCAGATAGCACTAGCACTCTCTTCTCCAACGTCTATGTGGGTTTCTTGGGTCACTGGTAGTTTACTATTTCTTGTTTGATCATTCCTTGTGTTGTCTCTATTATGTTGCTGCTTGGTTTGGTGGATTTTGTGTTATTCTTTTCCCAGAGTAGTTGTTGTTTGGATTTTTTCAGGGGACGCACAGATTGGTTTTAATGTCACTCCTCTTGATCCCGCCGCTGTGGCAAGTGAGGTATGGTATGGTAAAGAAAGTGGGAAATATACAAGTAAACAGAGAGGTAATTCGAGTGTTTACAGTCAGTTGTATCCGTTTGAGGGACTTCAGAACTACACCTCTGCTATCATTCACCACGTGAGGATTGTTGGTAATTATATAAACCTCAACCTTTTAACTATAAAATAGTTAGGCTCCAAAGCAGTTGGTCAATCCTATGGGACGAGTGAAAACTAAACTCTAAGATCTAAAAGATAGAAGAACTCTTCCATAACTTTTCATTTAAGTGGATGATTGAGAGGTGGTGATCTTCAATCTCCATTCATTATGGCAACAAGTTTATTCTGTTAATGATTAAAGAGTTAGTTCCGATGAACACGGTGATGAATAGTTGGTAATCTATTTTCACCTGATTATTTTAGTTTTTCCTTTTATGCAAGATTAAATAATCTACATTTATCCCAGAAAAAAGATTAAATAATCTATCTTGTGCTTAAAGTATTTCATCTTGAACATTCTTTTACTAATAAAATCAAGGTTACGATCATGGATACACTTCCCATAGTAGCCTTTATTGCAACGTAGTTGCTTATGTGTAGTGGAAGGTGATCATGTTGGTTAAATCTTCCTGAATTTTATGGTTCCAGCATTTTACAAGCAATTCATGGCTTAGTGTTTTGTTTTTGAGAATGAAGCAATTGATGGCAGCTGTATGGGAACTAAATGCTGCGAGCTGTGCATCAAAGATTAATGTTTCAATTTTTATGTGATTAATGTGTCTATTTCAACTTCAAGTTGTACCCCTCATTTACCTTGAATGGTTTTCTATTTGATGAGTCTTTCCCCTTGCAGATCTTGAACCTGGGACAAAATATTATTACAGGTGTGGAGATAGCTCGATCCCATCAATGAGTGAAGAACGCACCTTTAAAATGTTACCATTGCCTAGGCCTGATTCATATCCTCGTAGAATAGCAGTTATTGGAGATCTAGGTTTGACAAGCAATTCATCAGCCACCATAGACCATGTGATCTGTAATGATCCATCACTGATTTTAATGGTTGGAGATTTAACATATGCAAATCAATATCTTACAACTGGTGGGAAGGGTGCTTCATGCTTCTCATGTGCTTTCCCTGATGCACCTATAAGAGAGACATATCAACCTCGCTGGGATGGCTGGGGAAGGTAACATTTCTATTGGAATCCTTGGGGGATCAAGTTTTGACTAGGGATAGGAATGAGGTAAATAGATTAACAAAATTCGGTACTTGTAAGTTTTATCAGATTAACAAAACCGGATACTTGTAAGTTTTATATCTTTATTTTTTCCGATACAAATTGGTGGTATACTGATGCTTTTTTTACACTCCAGTGGTGCTTCAAAATTGATATCTCAGTGTAGTTAAAACAACTGGCTATCCGGGCTTGTCATTAACACTACTTTTCAAAAGTTCAGGTTCATGGAGCCACTGATTTCAAGAGTTCCTATGATGGTCATTGAAGGAAACCATGAAATTGAACCTCAAGCTTCTAGTATAACTTTCAGATCATATTCAACTAGGTTTGCTTTTCCATCAGAAGAGTCCGGCTCCAACAGTAACTTCTACTATTCTTTTGATGCTGGAGGTGTACACTTTATCATGTTGGGAGCATATGTTGACTACAACGTTACCGGTTTGTCATTTCATTTCTTCATATTGCCATTTGAAAATTGAATTTACATGATTCAGGAATTTTAAGTTACTGTGTTGTGTAGCTCACTTTCAAAATCCATTGCAGCTTTAAAGTAAGCTACATTGTTATTAATTCCAGGTGCTCAGTATGATTGGCTAAAGAAAGATCTATACCAAGTGGATCGTACTAAGATCCCTTGGCTTGTAGCTGCATGGCATCCACCTTGGTATAATAGTTATTCCTCACATTATCAAGAATTTGAATGTATGAGGCAGGAAATGGAAGCTCTTCTTTATCAATATCATGTTGACATTGTTTTCTCTGGACACGTAAGTTGGACCCCTCTCCAGTTAAAAGAACATTGATCGTTTTCATGTGAAGCTTTCTTGTAAAGTGGTTTAATACAGTAAACAGTTTCTGGATTAATTTCACAAAAGATAATGGCGGAAGTTGATGTGACTATTACAGAGGTTAATCACATGGTTTGAAGCGTAAACTGCTGCATTTTGGATTTTTGTAGTTGTTGAACTCCTGAAAGAAATTGATGTAGGACAAATAGAAAAAGTACTAACTTGTAGCTACAACTCACAAAATTAGTAATAGACTGCTGGAATATCAAGTTTTAGGTTTGGATTTCAATTTGGAATGCTAAAATTTAAGATTTGGTATAGCTGGGTTTTTTGTGGCTTTGATTGTTGGAAATTTAGGTATAGGATTTCGGGATTTAATATGGCTGGAATCTAAGATTTTGGTTGCTGGAATTTCAGGTTAGAATTGTTGGAATTTAGTGAGGAATACAAAGAATGGAGGGTAGGAAATTAGGAATCACTCGCTCATAAAAGAAAGTATCACATGCTCTAGTTAAAAACTCAAGTTTGTAAAAAAATTTTCATATTGTTATTCTTGAAGGGCTAAATATACACATTTTTATAGACAGGTTGTTAGAATCGTATTCTAGTGGGAAAGGATTCCTAACAAATTTAAATCTTATTCTAATATAGATTTAAGTACTAAACAACTAGGATAAGTTATCTATAGAATAACATATTTAATTCACCACTACTTTTCTTGTCTAATAGGAAATCGTAACATAATCTAAATTTTAGCTCTTTTCTTTTTCCTCAATTTCAATCCTCATCTCACCAAATTAAGGCTTGTGGTTGACTAATTTTTTCTCTTTTGCTTCTTCTATAGACTTTAAGCTCCTTTATATCAATTTCCCCCCGAAAGTCTTCCTCAATATACAAAGTGATAAATATTGATTATATAAGTTTGGATTCAACTTCTAAAATTTAGATTCTAAAATTCTAGTGCTGTTAGAAATCGGTCTTCTTTTCCACCTGACAAGAAATTATTGATATTCTCCATCTCTATTGGCAATAATGTGTTCATTAAGAACATCAACTATCTCCTCTTTAAGATGAGGAATTGTTAGAATTCTCACAACCTGAGGAGGAGATTGCCTGTCATCATATCCACGATAAATAGTTAAGTCCACCAAAGATAGGACTAATTCCTATGTCACTTGGTAATTCCAAAACATAAATATTAACACTTATTTTCTTGATTATTTTATAAGGTCCAATACTCAATGAATAAAGTTTCTTATATTTCCCTTTTGGAAAATGCTCTGGACGAATCCTAACCATCACTATGGCCCTTTGATTGAGTTCTACCAATCGACTATATTGATTAGCATATTCTTTATAAGATAAGTTGCTGGTTGTTATCTTTTGTTGTACCTCATAAAAAATGTCCCTCATGTTTGTGTAAAACCTTTAGCTTCAACATTCACTTGTGTTGTTTATGGTAAAGGAACTGGGTAAATAGGCTTCCTTGGTTGAATTCCCGAGAATATCTTAAAAGGAGTTTTAACAGTTGATTTATTTATAAAGCTATTGTATGCAAATTTTGCCATAGCGAGAATTAGGTCCCAACTTTTTTCATTGACTCAAATCAAACATCTTAATAAATCTCCCAAGCTTCTCGTCACTTCTTCTTTTGTCCATCAATTTGGAGATGGAAAGAATTAGAAATTGAAGCTTAGTGTTCATTATTTTTCATAGAGTTCTCCAGAAACAACTCATAAACTTCACGTCATGATCATAAATGCTTGTTAAAGGTATTCCATGGAGATGTAAAACTTCTTTGAAGAAGAGTTTAGCAATATGGACAACATCATAAGTCTTGGATCATGGAAAGAAATTACTCATCTTGAAAAACCTATCGACAACTACGAAAATAGAATCATAGCCTCTTATAGTTTTAGGAATTCCCAAGACAAAATCCATACTTAAATCCTGCCATGTTTCATGAGGCATGGGCAGTGGTGTGTATAATCCACAATTTCGTTTCTTTCTTTTAGTTAATTGACATGTTCAACATTGTCATATGACCCTAGATACTTCCCACTTTGAAGAATGCCAATAAAAGTGATCTTTAATCATTATGATGGTTTTATCTCTTCCAAAGTCACTTGTTGCCCCTCCTCTATGTAATTATCAAATAACATACTCCTTTACAGAAGTATTGGGTAGGCAAAGTCGATTTCCTTTGAAAAAGTAGCCATTGTGGATCACAAAAGGAAAGTATTGGTGTCTTTGTCCAGATGTAATTTCTGAATAGATTATTATACAATCTTGATTTGAAACATATTTTCTTTTTATTTTATCGAATGCTACAACTTTTACTGCCAAAGTGTTAAACAAATAGCTCTTTCTACTAAATACACTTGTTGCCTATGCTTAATAACCAAGTTAAATTGCTTCACAAATTCACTCCATAAGGTGTGCCTTTTGTTCAAGTTCTTATGACACTTGAAGTGTTTAGGAGATTCATGATCTGAATATAGAATAAATTCCTTGTATGAGAGATAGTGACATTAATTGTAAAGATCATGTACGACTGTATAAAATTCCTTGTCATAGGTCGAGTATTGTTGTTTCTCTTCTATTAACTTCTCATTGAAGTAAGCAATGAGATGCCCCTCTTGGTTGAGTATGCCTCCAATTCCCACATGAGACGCGTCACAAGCAACTTCAAATACCTTAGAAAAATCTGGAAGTTGTAAAATAAGAGATTCAATCATTTGTTTCTTAATTTCTTCAAATGCTTTAGTTGTTGCCTTCCTCCAAGTAACTTGTCCTTCTTCCTACAATTAGTAATAGATGACATTATGGTGCTGAAATTACGAATAAATCGCCTATAAAATGTTGCTAGACTATGGAAACTTCGTGTCTTGTGTACATCTTTTCGAATAGGCCAATTAAGGATGACCTCAATCTTCTCAGGATTCATCTCCACTCCACAATAGGACATCATAAAACCTAAAACTAAAACACTTGATTGCATGAAAGAACACTTCTTTAAGTTTATATAAAGTTTCTCTTGCTCCAAAACTGCCAAGACTTGTAGATGTAATAGGTGGTCTTCTTTAGTCTTGTTGTATATTAATATATCATCAAAAGATACCATAACAAATCTACCCATAAGTGGTCGAAATACTTGATTCATCACTCTCATAAAAGTGTTAGGTGCATTAGAGAGTCCAAATGGCATCACCAACTATTCATAAAGTCCCTTTTTAGTCTTAAAAGCCATTTTCTATTCATCTCTAGGTCTGATTCTAATTTGATGGTACTCACTTCGTAAGTCGATCTAGGTAAAGATAGTAGCTCCAATCAACATGTCTAACATGTCATCAAGGCAAGGCATTGGAAATCTATACCTTATTTTGATCTTATTTTTCGCCCGACAATTAATACACATTCGTCAACTTTCATCTTTTTAGGAGTCAATAGTGTCGAAACCACACATGAATTAAGACTTTCTTGAATAAATCCCTTTTTCAGCAACAGTTTTATTTTCTAAAATTTTCGAGAGTATGTCATTTGTTCATGTTCATATTAGAGAGAAATTAGATCTTAGGGTTCTAAAATGTGTGTTTTTGGGCTATTCTTCGACTAAAAAAGGATACAGTGTTACCATCATTCATAAAAACAACTCTATGTCTCAATATATGTCTCATTCAATGACCAAGATTCTTATTTCAACAATCCTTGTCTTCAGGGGGAGAATTCAATTGGTTCAACAATCCTTGTCTTCAGGGGGAGAATTCAATTGGGGAAGTCAATGGAAGTTTTTGGCTTCATCTGATTGCTATGTCCAATTCTATAGCACCAACCTTACCTTTTTATTCATCCTGTTGAAACCATATGTCAAAACAACCATCTAACCCTATTCGTGAACAACCCATATTTGAACCCTTTCTTTAAGAACAAAGTGAAGCACAAGAAAAACCTGATTCTACCCTTGGAGATTTGAGATTTCACAAAGACAAGGTGTTCACAAGAAAAAAGACGGTTGTTCCTAAACCTACATAAGTCCAAGAGTCCAACTTAGATTCTCCACATGAGGTAACAATTTCTAATCCTACATTACAAAATAAAACTAAAGCTCTTTTGGATAATGCTATCAGAAAAGTAACCAGAGAGTAGGCATGGCAATTGGGTCCTAGCCTAGCCCGACCCGAGAGTGTACAAAATGACCATTATACACTCTTAAACATTTCTTATCATTTAAAAATTTTTCACCATCTCACAAAACCTTTCTTGTGAGCCTAAATACTATTACCATCCTACCATCTTATTTGAGGTTTTATCTAATGAAAAGTGAAAACAAGCTATGAATGTAGAGATAGAGGTAATGGAAAAAAAACAAAACTTGGGAATTAGTAAAGTTACCTATAAGAAAGAAACCAGTGGGTTGTAAGTGGGTATATATGGTGAAATATAGGGCAGATAGATCAATTGAAAGATACAAGATGCAGCGAGTAGCAAATGGCTATACTCAAACTTATGTGATTGATTACTTGGAGACTTTTGCTCTTGTTGCAAAGTTAAATGCGGTTATAGTATTTTTGTTATTAGCAACTCATAATTGGTTGGGAACTGGAATAGTTTGATGTCAATAATGCATTTCTACATGGAGATCTAGAAGAAGAATTTTATATAGAAGTTCCGCCAAGTTATAGGAAAAATTTGGCTGCTCATACTGTGTTTAAGTTAAAGAAGGCACTATATGGCCTTAAGCAATTGCCTTGAGCATGGTTCGGAAGATTTGCTCGAGTTTTATTGGCTATCGAATATAGGCAAAGTCAACGGGATCATACATTGTTTATCAAACACTCTCCTTTGAAGGGAGTAACAACTCTTCTAGTATATGTTCATATAATGTGACGGAGGATGATGATAAAGAGAAACAATTTTTGAGTCAATGATTAGCTATGGAATTGGAGATTAAGGCGTTTGGAAGGTTGAAGTATTTCCTTGGAATTGAAGTTGCACATTTTAGGCAAAGAATTTTTATCTCACAACAAAAGTATGTTATAGATCTTTGCAAGGAAACAGGCAAGACAACATGCAAACCTGCAAGCACCCCTATTGATCCAAATCTTAAGCTTGGCAAAGAAGAGGAGGATGTTGTAGTAGATAAAGAGATGTATCAGCACCTGGTAGGAAGAATAATTTATCTGTCTCACACATGACCGGATATAGCATATGTAATAAGTGCAATTAGTCAGTTTATGCATAGTCCGAAGGAAGTTCATCTGATGTTGATTATGTTGGATCTATTGTTGATAGAAGATTAACTTCAGGATATTGCACTTTTCTTGGTGGGAACCTAATGACTTGGAGAAGCAAAAAAAAGGTTTAATGACTCCATCAAGTGCAGAGGCTAAGTTTTGGATGATGGCTCAAGGTGTGTGTGAACTACTTTGGTTGAAGATTATTCTTGAAGATTTGAAGATTAAGTGGGACGGCCCTATGAGACTATATTGCAACAATAAATCTGCAATCAGCATTGAATGATTGCTTGTATTTAATTAAGTTTTCTATTATATTAGAATATCCCATAAATCATGAGATTAGATAATATCCCATAAACTATGGGATTAGATATTGTACTAGAATTATTAGTTTTCACTTATACTAGAATTTTGTATATAAGTTATACCTGCTGCAAACATTAGAGATATGCAAAAGATATAGTTCCTATTCAAATTTTAACTTATGTATTGGGCATGCAATTATAAAACAAAAGCTGCTGATGATGCTTATCTTTTTTATCCGTAACTAATATTTCAGTCTTAGATACTAGAAGAGATGTAATATGGCGTATAATTCTGCCTTTCAGGTACATGCCTATGAGCGGATGAACAGAGTTTTTGACTATACTTTGGATCCATGTGGTCCTGTTTACATAACAGTTGGTGATGGTGGAAATATTGAGGAGGTTGATGTTAACCATGCAGATGATCCTGGAAATTGCCCTTCTGCTGGAGACAACATGCCCGAGTTTGGAGGGGTATGTCATGTAAATTTTACTTCAGGCCCAGCTCAAGGCAAGTTTTGTTGGGACAAGCAACCAGAGTGGAGTGCGTTCAGAGAAAGCAGTTTTGGGCATGGAATACTTGAGGTACAGTTTTATGATCATAACTCAAATCCCTTTTATATATCTTTGATATGCTATCCATACATCTGATAACAAGAACTTTCTGTTAGTTCATGTAACAAATACCGAATTTCTCTCATGATATGCTTATTAATTGGTTTCATTTTTCCTATCGTCATCTACAATTTGGTCCATACGCCCCACGGCATATCCAATATGCATCAACATGCATGTATAACATTTCCTTGAAAACGGTAGCTATCATATGATGTAGACATTGTTTTTTATTGGTGAACGAGTATATATATGTCCACATTTTGGTAATTTACTGCCTAATGTGATTACATGAGATTGTTAAGATTTATGTTAGTAAAACTAAAATGTTGAACTTTCCTGTATTCCATTAAGTTCCTTGTCAAGAGAGTAAACAAAGTAAAACGTGACTTGTTTTATGTCTTTGAGGAGCTTTTTTATACGACAAAAATCTTTCTTTGCTTCTATTCTATTTTCCTTAAAAAGCTAGTCAAGTGACACATTATCAAAGCACAGTAGTTATAAGACGTAATCCACTTGACCTCAAAAGGGATAAGAAATCAACATGACTTTAGACTGCCCTCTGAAACGACCTCTGTCTTCATTAAGTGACTTTTGTTGTAGCTGTAATCTATAACTTATCGTGCATGCCTCTTTTTATATTCCTCGAAACAGGTCATAAATTCTACATATGCATTATGGACTTGGCATAGAAATCAGGACATTTACAAGGAAGACAGCCGTGGTGATCAAATATACATTGTGCGACAGCCTGAATTTTGTTCGTCTCACAAGCTATAAAAGTAATTCTTTATGCTATTTTCTGAAAAACCTATAAGGTCTAGATTGTTGACCTGACAGTATGCCAACATATAATCATTTGTAAGTATTTCAACACTCACTTGACTGTCTTCTAGTTCCTAACTATCTAACAACAATTGTAATGTTCCACCCAGTGCATACCCGAGCATACATTAGGCAATCAATCGCACTAGAATAAAGAACATTTCTCATAGCTTTTCTTTTTACTTCATTCTTTGGACATTGTGCCAAAGATAGTCTCTCACTCTGAGATATTAGTGCTACAATAGGTTTACTATAAACCATATTAAACCTAATGTATGCATTCTGTGAAAGTCCTAATGAGTGTTGAGATTTTTCTAGTACATTTGCATACTTAGGACAAAAGATGCTTCACTAACGTCCTTCATATTGAAATGCTTGGCCAAAAATTGCTTAACTTCGCGCAATATGGTCGAGCTATTAAATGTGAGCAATTTATCAACCACATGTGATAATAGGAAGATAACTTTGCTCCCCCTAATGTTATGATACAAGCATCTTTTAATTTTATTTTCCATGAAGCTGAAAGAGGTCAAAACCTCATCAAATATAAGGTTCCACTTTTGGGAGGTTTGATGTAAACCATATATTCATTTGCTCAACGTACAAATCATGTTAGTTCTGTCTAGATCCTGAAAACTTTCAGGATACACCATATAGACTTTTTCATAAAGGTCTTTATTTAGGAAAGCAATTTTGACAACCATCTGATGTAATTTTATATAATCATGAGCTACAATTGTTATAATCACTCTTAATGTATCTTTAGAGAATTCATGAGAGAATGTAGCATTAAAGTCAACCCCCTCTCACTGAGTGAGCCCTTTAGCAATTGAGCGAGTCATAAACCGCTAAACTTTATTCTAAATCCTTTATGATTTTAAACAGTTATTTTTAACTAACAGGTTTGCTTTCTTGAGACAAATAAATCTCGCTCCAATATTTAGTTATACTTCATGAATTACATCTCGTTCTTCATTACATCTTACCACAAATCCGCTGGGTCCAGAAACAACATCTATCAAAGTGACTGGATCTTCAACATGTTCAATGTTATAGTTTTGTTTACCGAAATAGAATATGTATTCCAATGAGATAGTAGGTTGTCTCATTATAGTGGAACTACATAACTGCATTGGATTTAGTGCCCTAGGAACCTTTGTATGTTTCGTTATGGGTTCCTTTTCCCTTAAAGAAATGGTACTCAAACTATGATCCACTGAACCTTACTATATGAGTAATGGATACATAATTACTGTAGTATCTATCCAGTTATCGTGTGAAGGGTGAGAGGGTCCACCACTATCATAGACATTATATTCCAGACACTCTATTGTTTGTGATTCCACAATTCAAGACCCTTCTCTGTACAGTAGAATCTGTAGTCTTTAAAACAGTCAGGATATCCTACTAAATAGCAATAAGCAGAACGAATATGCAAATTGTCTTCATAAAGATTATATAAATGCACCTTATCAGGATAGCCCTATACACGAATGTGTATAAGGCTTCTTATATGTTTAATAATTAGGCAAGTTAGTCCTGCTCTGCATTGGTGTTGTCATGTCCTTTAGGGTGTGATTACGCCTTTTAGCAACATATCATTTTGCTCAGGACTATCCGACATAGTGATCTGAGTCACTATTCTAATTGATTGCACATATTTGGTAAATGGACCTTTTCTTATTCTGAAACACCATAACTGCCATAATACTCTCCTCTGCAATCAAATCTGACAATCTTTATGGATTTTCCTATTTAGTTTTAATCTGTAGTCTTAATGATCTAGATACCATCAAGGACTTCTGACTTTGCTTTAAGTAGGAACACATAAACTGTAACGACAATAATCATCTTTAAATGTCAGGAAATGTCTAGACTTTTACAATATAGATGCATAAGGTCCATCGAAATCTGTATCTATACGATCCAATTAGCCAGATACTTAAGTTGACTCCTTATTCTTTATTTTAGTGAACTTACCCCTGCAGAAGTCAATACGTGTTTCCATATCATCTAAATCCAGAGTTGAGAGAATGTTATCCTCAATTAATCTCTCAATCCTAGCTCTGAAAATATGGCCTAACCTTTATGTCACAACATGTATGACTTTTTCCTTTATCAGGGTTTTTATATTTCATGACCTGTTGGGAAATTTAAGAACAAGCATATATCTTTTCAGGACGAGATACATTCTATATAAATCATATGACAAGAAAGTTGTACCGATATATTTTGTACTAACCGAAAACTGAAGCATTAATTACAAAACATTAACTTTGTTTGTAAAAAATTGATGCAACGATCAAATATAAAATGTGCCATGTAATACCAAATTGAACCTTGTTTAAAGGTCCAACCATACATTCCCCATAAATATACCATACACTACTTCATTGTTGCCAATCATCAGTGTCTACTGGTCTTTAGTTGCTTTTATCCTAGATATGAATCTTTGTATTATAAAGACAACTCGATTAGATGCTCCACTTTCCAACCACAAGGAACTTTATCACAAAATTAGATTCATTAATTGATAAGTCAAGGAGTTACCTGACGGTTTCTATTTTTTTTATAGGCCTTAAATTTTTGGCTTATATTCATAAGATCTTTACCATCACTTGATTGACCTGCTTAGTATGCGGAGAAGATTTAGCCTTTCTACCTTCGAACTTAACAGGTTTCACCTTTGCCTTCCCGTTGGTTTTTTTGAGGGGTTGTAAGAGCAACAACTTTGAGTTTCTCCTCCTCAGCAACACAATAGGCAATCAAAGCATTAAAGTCCCATTCCTCATCTAGTAAGTAATATGTCATCACCAGATTACTAAATTCTAGAGGGAGATTACACAACGTTTGGTGAACTATAAAGACATCAAGAAGAGGAATATTTAGCATCTTCAGTCTACTTTGTAGATGGATCATTCTTGATATGTAGTTGATTACTCCCCCTTCTCTAGTATAGCTTACGGAAAAAATTCTTTCATTAAGGCACTTGTCTCAGCATTAGATGAGACGGTGTACCTCTTGGATACATTATCAAGAAATTCCTTCATTATGTCTATCTTCGGAAGTCCACTCAGTAGAGGGTCAGGTATGGATCTCTTAATGGTCATGCAATACATTTTTTCCGAACAATCCTAGGCTGCATAGGTTGCTTTATTAGCTCTCTAACTCTTAGATGTAGGTGGAGATGGCCTTTCCATACAAGTGGCCATATTATTTTCAGTCGTCTCCATTGCTCGTTCAATACATCTTCTATCCATTTCCTTGTATTGAAAAGAATCAAGGTTTCAATGGTAACACTGTAATTGTTGATCAAAAAAGTGATTACAAAATGACAATGTACCATTCAACACAAATGTAGGATAACAGTGATACTTAAAGCCTTTAAAAGTATCTTTATCGAGAATCTGATCACCTATATTATGAAACACTTGTGGGCTGAATACATAATATATGCAATTAAAACTCTACATAAAAACGACTATAGTACAAACCATCAACTCTCATGAAACTACCACCTGTGGGTGATTAGATCATTCAAACAACGACTTTCTTTTATTTAATGCCTTTATGCACATCTCTAAATCTCATGTAAGGCTAACACTTGTGGGTAAAATAACCGAACAAGAGACTAGAGACATCCCCTAACGTGCAAGCAGAATAATCCAAATACTGACTTGAAAGGTTACTGTAGTGACTACAGTCTCATTAATACTAAAAAAGATCCTCAAACACAAGGGATACATCTTTATGTTATCCTCAGACTTTATATGAGCATACAGTATATAATAATATATCATTAATAAATGCTAAACGTGAATGCACAACCAAATTATCACGTTCTTGTGTTGAAGACATCGTCTTTGAACTTTATTGGAGACTTTTACTTGAAACAATCTCAATTTGAGTGATTATTATGCGATCTCGAACACTGAACATGAGACATGAGATATAAAAACCTTGAAATATCTCACTTATTTGATGTCCAAAGCATGTAAATTCACTCAAAATCGGCTTCAAAACACATGAATTCCTTTTTTGGAGTTAAAATTTAATTTATTAATAATGTAATAAATCTAGAAAAATTAGAAAACTCACTTTATAAATTCTCCCGACTTGAAAACTGACCCAAAATGGCTCGGGTACCTTTATGGGAATTCTGAAATTTTTTAGTTTTATTTCTTTTAATCATTTACCAATTTTATGATTAATATATTGACAACTCATAAGATTCAGTTTCAGGTTATAAAATCTGTATTCGTGTTCATGAATGCAAGTCATAATTCACCACCATTTGAATGGTATCAAAATCACACTTGTAAAATCATACTATACATATATGAATAATGAATATGCATACAAATCATTTATGTACATGTAAATTTGCTTTTGTATGCATTACGCTCAACATTAAATTCCAATATTGAGTCACCCAATTCACAATGATAAGTCCTATTTTATTTATTTCTAGGTGTTTAAAAAGTTTCACACACATTCATAAAGGTTCGGATAAGATGCAGTAAAAATAAAAAACGAAAATAATGTCACGGTTGTGATAGACACTCTCTCCATTCACACCACTACTTGTTCCTTAATATGCATGTAGAAAACGTCAGAACTAGGTTTTAATATATTCTAGACATTTTTTTCTCTATGTCTCTATTTTCTATAGCACCAACATTAAGACCATTTGGACTTCTAAATTGTGAGATGTAGACAAAATATCACAAGTTGCTCCAAAACAAAGGTATCATCAGGTCACCATTTTCGATCTCAATTTCTAAGGTCATAAATCCATAATTAAGTCAGAATCCCTTTTAGAGATGTTTAGCATTAAGTCTTAGGTTTCATATGCAAGTAAAATCACACAATTTGGACTCAAACAATGTGACTGACTCAAATAAACCTGGACAGAATTCCACTACACGATACTCTCTTGTCATACACAACTAAGTTCCTGCGAAGTAACAGCAAAATAACACCAAAGCAATGTCCCAGTAAACATTTCACATCCAAATGAATCTTTATATCCATACAATTATACACAAATACAGAAATCAACTAAGTAAAGTCCTAAAACTCCAAATTGACAAAGTAGGTCTTCCTTTCCTTCCTTTTCTCATTGGTTATGCATGACTCATCGACTAGAAACACCATAAATATACATCTCAATCTCACTTCCAATCTTATAATTTCAGTTCTTCATTAGCAAAGCAATAAAAGGTAAAGGTGAAGAGAAAATCCCTAACTTTTACCTTGATTTTCACCTAAGATTGGCCTAATTTCTTAAATGAAAAATGACAGGACGAAGAAGGTGAAATGGAAAGGATAAAAATCTAAACTTAGAACCCCCAAAGTGTCATCCATCTCCCCTCTCCATATGCCCATTCAAGAACTTTCAAGACTAACATATAAGGTTAATCCCTATTGGACACACATGCTTTATTATTGTTTGTCACAAATGCTTTAATCTAATTGATCCATGAGTTGACTTTAGGAAAATTACACATTAATCCTTCTTCTTCCTTTAATTCCCACATTGGCCTATGATCTTATCAATTAATTTCATTTTCCTATGTCTTAAATTTCTAATGGTATTAATTTCATGCAATTTGGTTAATTATATCGAGAGTTATACCCTAAAAACTATAGGCTATTTGAAAACAAGGACAACAGCCAGAATTAAACTATAAGCCATAATTCAAAACTCTTAGAATCAGAATCAAATTTTGGTTCCTTCATTAAAGTTTTAGACCTATGTTTCTAACTTAATCTCTAATTGAAATTATCCAATTTGGTGGTCTACAAGCCAAGATATAGCCAAATTATAGAAGTTTGTTCAGTAGAACCTATCCATTAAGTGAGGTACACATTCCAAATTAACTAACTTCAGTCTTGGCATCCAAAAGCAACATAAAACACATCCAATTTAACCCAAAACATCTTATTTGCTTATGGAATACTTCTTTTATCAATTCCCCTCACATAGCATTCATAAATTCAAACAAACATATCAAAAATTCCATACATATTTCACGTCTAATTATGTATGTTCTTGCCAAAGCGAACAAATTATTCATTACCCATGTCTTTCATATTAAGTACCATTATATCTCTTATTATACTTAGATGTACTTAATTCGTAATGCTCAGTTCTTAATACACCTTATACATGTTATAATACTTCCAGGGCATATGTTGGGGCATTACATTTCTCTCTCTTTAAAAAAAATTCATCATCGAAATTCAGACCTGTATCCCCATGGTGACACACCGAGTCGGTTAAAACTCTTGTCCAAAAGTCCCTATAATTGAATCTTCAACTCTTTTAACTTTACACTTTACAGGAGTCATTCCATAAGGTGACCTTGAATTAGGAGCAGTACCAGATACAATCTCAATAGATAGTTCTACCTCCCTTTTAGGTGGCAAACCCATTAACTCTTCGAGGAATATGTCAGGAAACTCATTTACTATTGGTAAGTCTTGTAAGTTCACCTTCTCCCTTTTTGAATCAAGTACTAAAGCCAAATACACCTCACAATCTTTTCTAAGCAGTCGTCTTGCTAGCATGGCTAATATCACATTAGTTAAAGGACTAGACTGAATACCACGCACCACTATTTATGAAACATCAGAATCTTTTAACACAACTATTTTTAACCTACAATCAACTATAGCTTGTTGTTTGGACAACCAATCCATGCCCAAAATCGAGTCAAATTTGTGGAATGGTAGCTCTATTAGATCAGCAGCAAATTGTTTCCCATGGATCATAATAGGGCAATCTCTATACACTTTATTCACATATACACTATGACTCAATGGACTAATCACTCCCACATCATAAGTTAGTCGATCTACTGATAACATTCCATCACACACTCTTTGGAGGCTTAGGAGGACCCAAAACTAATTGGTCTCTCTCCTACCATACTATTAGTTGGCTCCTCATCAACTTCACGATGTCTTTCTATCTATACTATTTATAAGAAAATTAGGACATCTGTATTAGGCCAACACTGAAACCAAACCATACCACATATTATTAGACTTTTATTAGTCATAACCTCCTAAATTGTGATCTAATACCACAAAATATAACACCCTTATACCCTACTATTTATAAGAAAATTAGGCCATCTGTATTAGGCCAAAACTAAAACCAAACCATACCACACATTACTAGACTTTTATTGGTCATAACCACCTAAATCGTGATCTAATACCATTAAATATAACACCCCTATATGAAACCTACAACCATCCACACATATAGCAACCAAATTCTTGTACATGCATTCAAGATATACAATTCTATTCAATGCTATACATATACATATTATAAAACTCCCTAATGCGTAACATTATCATTTAACCGTAGTAATACATTTTTACATTTACATAGTAATTCAAAAGAAAACATACAATTTCCTTTATTACATATACACCCATTCTTTAATCAAAAGATACATCCAAAGGTACTTTTACTCCTATCTGTTGGCCTTAGTCCCTACAAATGTTCCTTGTACCTTACTCTTATGACCTAGACCTACACAGATTAATACCCTTGTTAAGCTTAAAGTCTTAGTGGAAAAAATTCTTAGATTGGATGACCACTCATAGCAGTCATCCGTTTAGCACACACATTCAAAATACCACAATTTATATACCATAAATTCACATTCCTGAACCAACCATTAATATTCAATGTTTATGTAAATAATGATGACATACTTAAGGAAAGTACATAATGCCAATATTGATGTGAGACCCAATAGGAACTTGTCCTAGAGAACCTTCAATAAGATGGAGCTATGCTCGAGAATGGATAGAATCAAACACACACACGAAAACACAAGAAACAAATTGAAAAGATAGAAATAGAACACAAAGAGAAAAGGGGGTTAGAGGAATGTTGGTCAATGGAAAGAACCCTAAGAGAACTTGTCTATTAGAGCCCTAGCCTTGGGACACTGCAAAGGAAGACCACGCCTTTGATAAGTCAAGTATTCTCAAAGAGTACAAAGAAAGCACAAATGCTCTTAATAATACTCAATATTATTTTTGAATGAGCCCCCTTACATAAAGGGTGCCTATTTATAGGAAAAACTTTGTGTCCTGAGGTAGAAACTAAATACAAGGAAACAAATCAACCCCTAAAATAAAAGGAAACAAACTAAACTTAGAAAGGTTTTGACTAGATGGCCTTATTTCAAGGAAAACAAAAAGGAAACTAATTAAAACATGATATGAACATATTGTGTTAGGACCCGATCTCAGAACCGGATCCCAACCGGAAAAATGGAAAACGAACACGAAAAGCGCAAACACAAACCAAAGTGAAGGCAAAAATACAAAGTAGCAGAATGAAATCACAAAGAAAAACAAAAGGCGAAACCGAAAGCAAATAAGATATCAAGGCGAATACACATCAGAATCGAATACGAATACGAATCGAATAGAATCATAAAGCGGAGACCAAGCGAAACCGAATCGAATTTCATACGAAAGCGAATCAAATAAGTGAATCAGATACGAATAACAAATCGGATATAAACGGAAACATAAAGCGTAAGTACTTAACGAATCGAAGGCAGAACGAAAATTGACAAAACGGATCAGAGCAAATCAAATACTGAGACAAACAAAAACGGATCCGACATCCGAAAACAATACTCGTTAGAAAAAAACATCGCGTTGGATACCTTAGACTCAAACTATCCAAAATTCGGTATAAACATTTTTTTCATTCATAATCATCTTTATTCAAAATCATGCAAATCATACAATTTCCCTTTTCTTGGAAATTATCCTCAATCAATTTCTCAAATCATAACAAACTTCTTATGCATGCAAATTCTCAATCCTTCATCATTTTCTTATGCATTCATATAAATCCCAAAACTCATTTTTATACCAATTTTTGGCAAAATTTCGGCAGCATAACAGCTGCATTTTACAAAACCCAAAACCTGCAATTGGCAAATGAACACTTCTATAATACCCAATCAAAACTCAGAATCATCGGACTGTCCCGTTCGGAAACTCAGCATAAACAAACGCAATCCTATTTCTAAAACACTTCAATAGTTCGCAATCCAAATCAAAAACATCCATATTCAAATTCTTCATTCAATCCAAACACACCCAATCATATCTATATATAATCACAAGTCATATTCCATAATCACACAAGTTTTATATCTCCAATCCATACACAAGTCCAGAATTCATTTACTAATCCCATAACTCATTTCCATACACAAATTCATATACATCATGAACTATATACTTCGTAAACATAAATGGAATTTCAAGCCATATACAAATCAAAACTAAAATCCAAATTACTCAAAATCTAACTTATACAAATTACGAAAACATGCAAAAGTCGATCTGACTTCTTGATCGTCTTTCATCCGATCTCCTGCTCAAATACCTGGAGATGCGGATGAAAGGGGGGGTGAGCTAGATAGCTCGTGGATAATATGTTTATAAATTGAAGATAAGTGAAAACATTTTGCAAAACCTGTTTTCCATTTATTTTAAAAATTTCATGGTAGAAAAATTTTGCAAATTTCTTACTTCTCAATCCTTTTAAAATATTAGCTAAATAATTTCACGAATATCACTGCTGAAAATCCAGAAATAGCTTATTTCTCAAAATTTTCCACATTTTCACTTTTCGTGAATAAAATCAAAATCGTGTAAATCTTAATTTCTATCATATTTTTTAAACATCGGTCAAATCATGCAATGCATCACAGTTATAAACAAAATAAGGCATAACGCAACAAATGATTTGATTCGGTCCAAAACAGAACGTACTGTACATTCCCGTATAGCGATCCTGTGCAGCCGTGAGCACAACGTACTACACCTTCTCGCATCACGGTCCGGTGTAGCCATGACTTATGGGAGTCCGAGATCGGAACTCCAGTGCCACTAGCGGGCAACCAAGAGAAGGCTTTAAAACAGACAAGTGCGCACTCGTCCCACTTATGGGACCTGACCAAATCTGTTAAGTCAAACCAGACTTCACGTATTAAATGATTTTGATGACAAACAAAGAGAAATATACAAATGAAAAGTA
>JANITW010000235.1:46960836-46980359 GCA_027564335.1 Erythroxylum williamsii
AATTTACAATTAAATACCGAAAAATCATGAATGCATGTACCTATGAATATATGCATATGCGGTAGACCAGTTCCTCTGTGATTAGAGGCCAGCAACATGCTCAGTGAATGTATGCAGTGAAATCCTATCAGACTGTCCCAATATTACCATAATACCCTTAATGACAGTAACGGGATGTTACAAGCAGGGTCAAGATTGGTGTAATGGTCAATCTGTGATTAAGCTCCTTAAAAATTTTATAGCATTCCTCACTCTAGATAAATTTTTTATTCTTCCTCAATAACTTAGTCATCGGAGCAGCTATCACAGAAAATCCTTTAACGAATTTCTTATAATAACCTGCCAGACTTAGAAAACTCTTCACTTCTGTCACTGTCTTAGGTGTATGTTAATTCACCACTGTTTCAATTTTCCTCGGATCAATATGCACCCCATCCTTCGAAATTACATGTCCAAGGAATACTACCTCTTGAAGCCAAAATTCACACTTGCTGAACTTAGTATAAAGTTCCTTCTCCCTCAGCATTTGCAACACTATTCTGAGATGTCCCTCATGTTCCTCTTCTCTCTTAGAATAAATCAGAATGTCATCGATAAATACTATGACAAATTGATCTAGATACTCCCTGAAGACCTTATTCATAAGATCCATAAAAGCAGCTGGAGCATTAGTCAATCCAAAAGGCATGACTGAAAACTCATAATGTCTATATCGTGTCCTGAAGGTTGTCTTGTTTATATCGAACTCCCTGATTTTGAGCTAATGGTAACCTGACCTGAGATCAATCTTATAAAATATCTTTGCTTCCTGTAGCTGGTCAAACTGATCATCTATTCAGGGCAGAGGGTACTTGTTTTTAATGGTCACCTTGTTGAGTCTCTGGTAATCAATACACATCACCTATATTCCATCCTTCTTCTTAACAAACAAAACCGGTGCTTCCTAAGGTGACGAACTCGGTCTAATATATCCTTCTTTAGCAATTCCTCCAACTGTTTCTTAAGCTCCTTCAGCTCAGCTGGAGCCATTCTATATGTTGGTATAAAAATAGGGGCGGTTCTGGGAATCAAGTCGATGGCAAACTCGATTTCCCTCATCGGTGGCAGACCAGGTAAGTCCTCAGAGAACATGTGTGAAAATTCCCTCACAATTGAAAAATCCTCTAACTTTCCTTCATTCACATCAGTGTCCACAATATATGCCAAGAAGGCTTCACACCCTTTTTTCATCATCCTGTCAGCTAGCAAAGTCGAAATGATTCTTGGTGATGGTATTTTCCTGTCCCCTCTGAAAATCACCTTCTCACCGTTGCCCAAATCAAATTCCACCTAATTGAGGCTACAATCTAACTTTGCATGATACTTCTCCATGGCATCCATTCCAAGTATAACTTCTAAACCTTTTAGGTTTAGAGGTAGTAAGTTTACTATCAGTCTAACACCATTGATTAAGAGCTCACATTCTCTATACGCTTGACTTATTATCACTTTCCTTCCTAGAGGAGTACTAATAATCAAGGGACTATCTAAAGGCACTGAATTCACACCATGTAATGATATGCTTACAGAAACAAATGAGTGCATGGAACCAGAATCAATCAAAACATATACTTCAGAACTAAATAACTGACCCATGCCAGTAACAACTTCCTCTCTAGTCATGGCGAACACCCTTGCCTAGGCCTTCCTAGAGGAATAGGGTTCCTTGCAGCTCCAGTACTACCCACCTCAGCGATTGATCTGGTTCTCCCTGTTTCTACTCTCCTTGGAGCTTGCAACTGTGACCCCTCTCGCCTTATTACTTGGGCACGGTCCTTGATCATGCGTCCCTTATCTCCGCATCAGAAGTATGCTCTAAGTAACTTGAAGCACTCTCCCCTGTGAAGCTTTCGACAATGCTCACATTGGAGGTTCATGTTCCTACTCCTCTCCATCCTATTATTGCCCCCTGTAGTTGAGACTTGCACTGAAGCTGACCTTGGTTGCTTGTTCCTAACCGAGGCACTACTCCCCACCTCACTCTGTGTGTGGAAACTCTTCATTCCCCTCCCAGGCATTTGAGCACTCACCCCTTTCTTGGAATATTGCTCCTGATTCTTCCTCTTTCTACCCACTTCATTCTTTATATTCTCTAGTTTTTCAACCTGGAGTGCAGCATTTACCAACTACTGGTAGTCACAGAAATTGTGGATCAAGACTTTCTCCTTGATCCCCAAATGGAGACCTCCCTCAAACTTGCGACACTTGTCCTGCTCATTCGCCACAATGTTGGCTGCATATCAGGAAAGCTGGGTGAACTTCAGTTCATACTCACTCATACTCATGTCCCTCTGTGTGAGATTCAGAAACTCCCTGACCTTCTCTTGTACATAAACTCTGGAGAGGTACTTCTTCCTGAACACTTCCACAAAGTCTCTCTATGACAACACCGGAGGCATAATCTGACTATGGGGCACTGATTCTCACCAATGAAGAGGTAGCAAGCTCACCACATAATGTAGTTTCTCCTCATCAGAGCATTTCATTTGAAGTAGGACTCTCTTGGTCCTCTTCAACCATGCTTCCTCCTCTTCCGGATTTGTAGTACCATTGAAATCTACCGCTCTATACTTGCAGAGCTTGTCATACTATCTACTCCTATCTACTGGAGCTTGCATCGGCCCCCTGGCTCATGACATAAGTGAAAGCTTGAGTAAAGGCCTGAAAGAACTGTAGATCTATGGGGTTTGCTAGAGGCATCGATGGAGGCGGTGGAGGAACTTCCTGTTGCATACTAGGTGCCTTAAGATTTGGAGCAAAATGTGTCTCTACATCTTGCTGGATATAGGATTCATCCATGCTGGCATGGCGAGAGTGAGATCAAGTCATAGCTTCTCAAGTTCTTCTTGAAGGCGGCATTTTCACTCCTTGAATATAAAACCATTGAAAAACTCTTAGTTCATGCAAAACAAATTTTCAAAGTATGCAAAATAGTTCAAATCATATAAACAATTTCAAATCATGTGAAACAATTTAAAACAATGTAAGTTATTTAATTAAAACAATGCACATTCCTTTCATGTCTTAAACTACCCATTTCACGCCTAAGCTACTCCTATGTAGTTATTATGGTATTCAATAACCTATATCTAAAATGATTTTGTAGGAAAACTGTAAATAATAAAAGAAAATAAACTTTCTACTAAGGTATGATTTACAATTCATGTTTTGTTATATTTATTGATTAATCATATTATATGAACTAAATTAGATTAAATTTAATTTATTTCATGGGCTTACATATCAATTTCACACTATAATATTCATTAAATATTTAATCATTCAAGTAAAAAACTTCTTGCCATTTGTCAAAAGTTTAAACTTAATTTGCAATTTTTTTGTAAATAATATTATTTAATAAGGTAAATTTAAATCTCACTATTATTTATTTCATTTATAAATGTAGCCCCTAGTCAACTTAAGATTAGTTTTTTTTACCTAATTTACAATGTTATTTTATAATTTTTCTCTTTGTTTTTGTTAATGAAATTATTTGCTTAGTGCAAATTTTTAAGCTTTATGACATTTAATATAGTCATTAAAGTTTGTTTATAATAAGAAAAAATCCATATCAATTTCTATAGTCAAAGATTTCTTATGTTCACGAAACTAGTATAATAAGTGAGAATGTGATTATTTTTTATATGAAAAACTATTACATTTGTTAAAATATTTTCAAAGTTAGTTCTATAATTGTGTGCAACAAAAGTTAGGATAAAACTATATATTTATCATAAAAATATTGGTTTATTCTTTGCAGCCAATCAGTTTGGTTGTAGTTTAGTGACAAAATAATTTAAAAGCATTCTTTATCTTGTACATGTTTAGATGTATATGATAAAGTCCATAAGATAATTAAACATTGTAAATGAAATTATAATGAAACTATAACTATGAGATTGATATTGCATTTATGTATTATCCTTTAATTATTCCTAGTTATTGTTCTATTACGATTGGAAATTCATAGAACATGTTTTGTTTTTCCTTATGAAGGCAGTAGTCGATCTTATAGATTAAAGTATAGAGATATTTAAAAAAATACGTGGGTGCTTGTTAGAGGCTAAGTTCAGTGAACAAACTCGATACGAGAAAACCATTTGGAACATTACTTTTATTCTATAGAATTCCCATTGTCATGATTATATAAGTGACCTTTTGACTTGAGGTCCTCTAAAGTTATCTTGTATAGAGACTGCTACGTTTTGATACTACTTATGACCTATTTAATCATAGGTCATTTAGTTGGTAGTTATTAGATGTGACATAAACTATATGAAGATAATTAAGTGATCAAGATAGAATTATCATCATAAAGTCATTAGGGAGAATTTTCTGTTGTCCTCAATTAGTATTGATTCAAGAAATCATTAGCCAAGGTAGAATGACATTTTGTAAATAATTTACAAATGTCATTAATTGCATTAATAGTTAATGACGAAGAATTAATATGATTGGACTTAAAATAGAGTAGACATTAATTCTATGCTTTATGTTTAATCGGAACATTGTATGATGAAAGTATTAAATTATACAGAAAAATCATGCACGGAAAGATTATGATGCGTTGATAGATGCCAATCTTTATTATGATTTATATGTTAATCATTTTATAGAATTAAAGTGATCTTGGTTTTTTGGAAATCAAAATACAAAAAAGTTTTGTAATTATTCTGCTATGGTCAGAATCGGTCTCGATTTTCCAAAAAAATATGTTAGTGAAAAGTTCCACTAAATAAGTATTTTCTTATAATATAATAACTTATACATAATTACTCAAATGCAAATGACATGCATAATATCAGATTTGACAAGTTCAATAGAAGTTGATAATATACTTTCAATTATAAAATTTTTGTAATTTAGAAAGAACATGCAAATCAGTTATGGGAGTTAATTCAAAAGGGCACCTTATGCCCTCTGCATTAAAAATTTTCTCTGTGATTTTTAATAACCTCTAAAGGCACTAAAATTTGTAGTTTACATAGAAGGTAAATCAAGGTTTTAAAAATAGGATTGGACCAACCAATTCAACCGAAAACAATCTGAATCGACTAGTTGTCTGGTTCAGCTTCATTTAATAATCTCTAAATATAAAAATAAGTCAATTTACCAAATAACTGGTCAATTTTTAGCTAATTGGTCCAACCGTTTTGTTAATATACAAATATACGTAATGGTAAAAATTAGATTTAATTTCAGAAACCAAGCTCTCTCCTCACCTCTTTACCATCTTCTCTTCACCAGATCTCACCACCTCCATAAATGTATGTAAGTAAATATGATACTTGTGGGTAACCATAGATGTAGAAATCGAGCCCTGCTGAGTCTCTTTGGGCAGCTGTTGTGAACTCAATCTTCTCTTCTCAGATCTCATGCAGCTGGTTTGAGATAAAGAACTTTTTAAAGCAACTTGATCTCCTACTTACTCTGTGACTAAGCAGTATGATTAAAGGGATGCCTCTACATCCATCCAATGTTCCTCACACTCAGGTTTTGGTTTATGAAGCCATGAAATGTTTATGTTCTAAACAAAACCTTTCTATTTAAGATTTGCCATTATTATTGTATGTTCTCTTAAATTTGGTCTTTTTATTTTTTATTTCGAAGGGGTACTACTCTTTTGTTTGGCGCTGCTGCCGTTGACTTACAGGAGAAGACGAGGAAAGAACTTATTGTAGGTTGAGGTATAGGAACTACATGGATGGAGGAGCAAAAAATTCGAAATTTGACAATGGGTTTTGGAGTGAAATTATGATTCTAGTTGTCAAGTTTCTATAGAGTTTATATTTGTTTTGTTTTATTCAAGTTTCAATATGTTAAGGGTAAGGAGATAATGATAAGGTAGTGAGATTTCTTCTTTAATTAGTTTTTTTGTAATAGTTGGAACTATATTTCATTTCAGTCTCTAATTTTGATTGTTAGGTTATATATACTCTTTGAAATATTGAACTTGTTGATCTAAAACACCAAAACTGAATTTGTTGAAGCAAAGTTTAATAAGTACCATTATGTTGCTTGTTTGTTTCTGCTATTGGATTGTTTCTATGTATAGGTATAGTCACCATTACTACTATTTGTTTATGCCTTTTGAGTCATAATTATTCCATCTTTTGTGTTTACTTAACTATTTGGTACGTTGTGTTCTATTGTTTATGTTTGTTGCGTTTTAGTTTCCAAAAAAGGATGGGAGAAACGGTGGGAAATTTATGATAGAGAAAATGGATCAAAACGGGGATGCTGAGCTCTGGAGGGTTTGTTTAAATGGCTTTGCTGTTAGGATAAAAATCAAATGAGCATCGTTTTGGGTTTTAGGGTTATTAGTTTATGTTTCTTGAGCTTATTGTTGAGAACTTTGATATTCCTGAAGATTTAGCTTTGTATATGCTGTCAGTGGTAGAATTGCTCTCTTATCCTTAAGCACTAGTGATTCAGGAAAATCTACTAAGTTGTGTGACAGAGGGTGGGCTAATAGGCATTGGCCATACTTTGAGTCTCATATCGACTGAATTAAGGAATGATGTATGTCTATACAAGCCATGGAAAAACTTTTATGATTATCCCTTCTTATCTGTTACTATACCATGAAATATTTATATTATGCACTATAAATAGTATGAATTTACTGCACTATAAAGAAATAATTAATATATTTAAAATAATAATAAGTTTACAATATCCATCTTCTTGAGGTATAATTTTGTTTTGCGTCATTCACCACTATATACTACTTTCTTGCTTCCTAATTAATCTATACAGATCATCTTTAGTTGTTGTTGTTGAGGAAAATATTAGTTTTTCTTAAGAAAGTAATAGTGTTAATAAATGGAAAAAAGATGCCAATCCTTACTTCAAAGCAAGATCAGTGCCAAGAAAAAAAAGGATAAAAAAATGGATCAGTACTTTCTATCGATTAGATCGTTGAATAGTTTCAAAATTAGTGTATCGCATACGCATATTTGGAAAATTTAAAGCTTTCGAAGATGAGGAGACACAAACAACAAAGTATGTGTCAAGAAAAAAAGGATTAAAAAAAATGGATCAATGCTTTCTATCGACTAGTACAATCAGAGCTTTGAATAGTTCCAAAATTAGTATATATCATATGCATATTTAGAAAATTTAGAGCTTTGGAAGATAACGGGACAATCTTTTTTAAAAATACAAATTTAAAATATTTTAAAATATTTTACTGTTATTTTAAAATTTATATTACACTTATATTTATTTATTAGTGGTTCATTATATAATGATAAACAATGATATATTTTTTATTTCAATAAAAAATTTTATTTTTATTTACTTTTATAAATCTTACTTTTTATTTATTATATATTAGATTAACATAAGTTTAATATCGGTTAAATTTTTAAATTTTTAAAATTTCTTTTTATCAGTTTGATATCGTCGATTTTTAAAACATTGAAATAAAAATAAAAATACAATAACTATGATGTGTACCACGGAACGAAAGATAGAAAAGGAAAAGTCGATCTAATGTCGCCTATAACCTCAGTCTGCTGCACATGTGCACATATCGGTAACACAAGGACCGACTTCCAAACCCAAAGCCACAAGCAATCATTTCTTTTTTTTTAAAGCCCGCAAGATATTCTAGGATATTCTCAGCTCACGAGAGAACCTTTTTAAGCCAGTAATTTTTAGATTAATTCTTGTCCGCATCAAGTTAATTTGTAAGAAATAAAATATTGGATAAATAAATTTTTTTATTTTTAAAATTTAAATTAAGTCAATTTGTAAGAAATAAAATATTGGCTAAATAAATTTTTTTATTTCTAAAATTTAAATTTGAGATTTCTAATTAAAAAATAAGAGTGTCGAAACACTGATACCAACGTACTTAACTACAAGCAATCATTTCTTGATTCCTTGCAGCTCTCAATACGACTTACTCTCTTTAGTAAAGCGAGCCTTGTTAATAAGTACTCTGTGGTTGACTATTGGTGTTCAAGAAGTCTCTCTGTGATTGAGAAATATGCAGTACAAGAACTTGGGTAGATCGGGGCTGAAGGTGAGCCAGCTCTCATTCGGAGCGTGGGTCACTTTTGGCAACCAGCTAGACGTCAAAGAGGCCAAATCTATCTTACAGTGCTGCAGAGACAACGGTGTCAACTTTTTCGACAACGCTGAGGTCTATGCCAATGGTCGAGCGGAGGAGATCATGGGTCAAGCCATTCGTGAGCTCGGCTGGAGGCGTTCCGATATCGTTGTGTCCACTAAGATCTTCTGGGGCGGTTCTGGTCCTAATGACAAGGGACTGTCCAGGAAACATATTGTGGAGGGTACTAAGGCTTCTCTCAAGAGGCTTGACATGGATTATGTTGATGTGATTTACTGCCACCGGTGAGTATTGGGTGTTTTAGCTAGATTTAGTTTGATAGTTCATGAAGAAATCTTGACATTATTGGTTCCTTGGGACCTTTCAATTTTTTATTGAATATTGTCTTCTTTCTCAAGCTGTAGAATATTGGGTGTCCACTAGGATTTTTTTTGAGTCTTATTACACAGTACGTAGTCTCTGACTTAATTCTACAGTCCAGACTCATCAACACCAATTGAAGAGACTGTGAGAGCAATGAATTATGTTATTGACAAGGGATGGGCTTTCTACTGGGGCACAAGTGAGTGGTCAGCACAACAAATTACTGAAGCTTGGGGATATGCGGAGAAGTTAGATTTGGTTGGTCCTGTTGTGGAGCAGCCTGAGTATAACTTATTGTCTAGACACAAGGTAAGTAACTTTGACTGCCCATACACTGGCTTCTCTTTTTCATGAAAGTATTAGTTGTGTGGTTCATGTACCTTAGCAACAATTTATATCTTCGATGGAAAAGAACTTGTTTTGGTAACTTTTTGTTGAGGGACGAAGTTATGTTTAGCCCTATTCAAGAGGATCAAATTTGCTTTACACTCCTCTTTTACCCATTTTATTAAGTGTATGTGTAAAAACTATCCTTTTGAGAAAACTCCTTTTGTTATCGAGTCAGCAAACCTGACATAAGATGTTTTTGAGACTTGGTGCTATACAATTTCAAGTTTCGTTGCATTTAATTTGTGAAATAATACGGTGGGAAAAAAGGGTATAAATAGGTAGTAAAGAAATATGAAATAAATAAAGTTTGGTTCATTATCTAGGTTATGGAACCAAAAGATTAAGATAATGAATGCGAAATGTATCTGGGGATTAGGACAGTAATGGTTGATCTTGAAGCAGTATAGCATGCTGAGCAAAATATTGCACATTTTCCTGTTTTGCAATGTAGAAGTCATTTCCGAAGCTCCTAGTGAAAAATTTCAATTAAAGAGGTTATGGAAGTGAGAACACCTTAATCCTTGTGCAGATGAAAGATTTCCTAAGCTCCTTTATCTTGAAATCCTTGATTTGTTGTTTCTTCAATTCACTTGTTCTTTTTCATCAATTTCAGTCACAATAATATAATCGACAAACACTAGAAGTGTAGTCACTCCCCATGCAACCATGTGCTTGATGAAGAGAGTGTGATCTCTTTGACTTTATCGATATCTTGATCCTTTCATAGCTCTAACAAATCCTCCAAACCATGCTCTGGGAGATTGTTTCAATCTATATAGAGCCTTTTTCAATCTACAAACTTCATTGACTGTGTTTTCTTCAAAGCTTGGTGGGATATTCATGTAGATTTCTTCATCTAGATCTCCTTGAAGGAAGACAATCTTCACATTGTATTGCAGAAGTTGCCAGTCAAAGTGAGCTGCCAAGGATTACAAAATCCTCATAGTATTCATTTTTTCCATTATAGCAAATGTCTCCTAGTAATGGACCATATAAGTTTGAGTTTGCCCTTAAGCAACTAATCATTCTTTATATCTCTCTAGTGATCCATTAATTTTATATTTCAGTGTGAAGATCCATTTACAATCAATTATATTCTTCCCCTTTCGCTTATCAACAATCTCCCATGTCTTATTCTTCTGCAGCGCATCCATTTCCTCTCGTATAACATTCCTCCATTCCCTTTTTGGCAATGGCTCAAAAACAGTATTGGAATAGAAATGGTATTTAGACACCCAGTGAACTTTTTGTAGGCTGGTGATAGATGTTTAAGTGATACATAGTGGGATAATAGGAATAGTGGTCTCTTGGTATACTCTCTAATGCCTTCCCTATTAACAATAGGAAGGTGTGAGTCATCTGGGGGTGTTTCAACTGTGTGTGTGTAAAGGAGGACCAAATCTTACCGCAGTAGTGTAAAAGAGCTTATAGTTTATAAAAGAAATAAAAACAGGAAAATAAATCAACCATAAGCTTTAAGTTGGTGGGATGAAGAGTGGGAGTTGAGCTGACAACAAAGACAACAAGGTTGAACTTTAGTTTATGCTAGGTTTTCTTGTTAGATAAGAAGTATTAGTAAATTAGACATATTATCCTAGTTGTATTTATTGTTTAACATTTAAACTTATTTAAGGTCTGATTTGATTTTCTTTTTTGGATATTTGAGTTCTTTACTTCTGGAATAAGAGTTCTAAGAACTTTTCTATATATATGTTTGTACTCAATCCTTCAATAATAAGGTCCTGGTTTTTTTTCTTCTATAAACTAATTTTCAGTTGGAAGGTGTGATACTTTTTTCTAAGCATTATTTTTAGACCCTAGGAATGATTCTTAGTTCCCTAGCCTCCATTACTTGTCTAATTAACTAAAATTCCAGCAATTCTAGGCTAAATTTTCAGCAACCAATATTCTAAAATTCTAGCCATATCAAACCCCAAAATTTTCTAACTTGAAATCTGAACAACCTAAGTTGAAATTCTTTTTTTTTTTTGATGTGGGGCAACTAGTGAATATCCAACATCTTCCCCTTACAAGTGAATTCATCCAAATCAAGCTATTTTTCCCCGCAACTAATAGCTAATATGAATCTATTTGTGTCACCTATAGATCACCATTCATCTGACTGAAAATATGAATTTGTATTCATTGGTCTTCCCTAAGCTAGTTCTAATATCATAACATGAAATAGACAAGAAAAATAATCTGTCTTTTTGCAATTGATTTTGAGTTACATGATTATGTACATCTTAATATAGGAGAAAAATAGGAAACAATATTCTAGGATACGAATCAATCTCCTCAAATAAGGAAAAATCTCTTTGGATCCTGTAATCTTTGGGATAAGAAGAAATTTACTTTCTTAAAATCTATATACAGCTAATATACAACCTCGACAACAAGTACCATTGCCTTAGAATTTTTTTTGCATCAACATCACATTAGTGCATTGAATATATGTTCTGATTTTTTGACACCAACATCACATTAGTAAATTGTGTATATGTTGGCCTGAGATAAAAGCTTATATTTTAATCATTTTGAGCTAGTTTCCAAGTAAGCATGCCTTTGCCACTTGAAAATTAAAAGGTTCTTCCAAAGTTGAGCTTGGCATTTTTTAGTTCACTAGCTGGAGTTTTGGTTTTGAGGCGTTATCATATCCTAGCATTTCACTTTCACAATAATGGTACAATGTTCATTTGCATTGATGGATTGAGTTTTTAGGTGTCAGAAACCCATTGAGCTAGAAAAAGAAAAAGCTATTGGATTAGCCCAAGAGCCGATCATTTACTATTTTAAAACACCTTTCACACTAAGTGTGAATAAGCTATACAAATCACAAGTTCACTGAAATGAGTGAAATGAGTGTGGGACAACTAGAAGTTGAGACTCTTAATCATGTAAAGCTTTGATACCATTTTATGAAATCATTTAACTAAAAAAATCAAGCTTTTGAGTGAATTCTAAGAATGTATCATTTACTGTTTTTGGGAATAATAATTTTTATCCATTTTTGGGCCTGATGTATCAACTTAATCTTTTGGGTTGTATGATTCAAAATGCGCCACCCTTATTTTCAGTGCATTTCTGATTTTGTCGTGCTTGTCCACAGTTCTTATTTGGGCATGTTATTTATTCGTTTTTGGACTCGCCCAATAGCTTAAACTTTTGAATTGAATAGTTTCTTTGCAATTTTAGTAGTTTGGAATAGTTAGTTTATTTTTGTTTTGATTCTCAACTTGGGTAAACATTTAGTTGTTTATTATATTCCTTTGCTTGATAAGGGACATAGAATGGTATGCATTCTAATCTCTTATTTTACTAACTTGTGGCAAAATTAATTGCATAACTACTTTGCTGCAGACCTGAAACTTTGAACATTCTGAATGATCTTGTAAACTATTTTTGTGCCTGCAGGTTGAGTCTGAGTACCTTCCCTTGTACACCAACTATGGCCTGGGCCTCACCACATGGAGTCCACTAGCTTCTGGGGTGCTCACTGGAAAGTACAATAAGGGCACTATACCACAAGATAGTCGGTTTGCTTTGGAAAATTATAAAGTAAGAGTTGTTTAGTTTTATAAACTTGATTCACGGAGATTCCTGCTATTTATTCTATTGTCACCAGTTTTTCCAATTGACATTCTAGTTATGGCAGTTTCTTATGCACATTTATTTGTGGAGTTTGTTGTGATTTTTCCTTGCTTGTCAAAACTCAGTTCATCTAAGCCTCACCATGTACTTGTTTGGGTAATGAGCTACATTGATCTTCTTTTCTCAACTTTTGATCCAAAAATTCAGAAATATCTTCTAGGTCCTTGGTCCATATTGTTTTAGACCTCTTTCCCTTTCCTAGTGGATTTGCTCATTGCGATCATCTATAATCCATCCAATGTAAATTCTATCTTGGATATTATTTTCAGAAGTAGCTAGTGACACCTCTTTGATGCACTCATATTTTTACTTTCTCTCTTAATTTTTCTACATACAGAAAATCAGTTAGCATTTTCTTTTTGAAACATGCATCTCCTCAATGTGCAAATATTTTTACCTTTGTCTCTTAGTTTGACTCATATTCCATGAAAATATTCATTTCAAATTCAAAAGGGTTTTAGTATCTGCTTGTTAATGTTATGTTGGGAATAGTTTGTTTTCTCTAACTCTTATTCTCCTCACGCAAATGTTCTTGGCATATTTCTATTCAAATGAATCGCAATAGTTCATATATAATTAATATATGACCCAAGGGCCCTACTCTTTACAAACCTAATGCAGATATATGTTAACCTCGACTTCAATGGAATGACATTGCGTATTTGTTACCATTTTGTATCATAATCTATTATTACAGTATTCATTGAACATAATGAAGGAATATAAAGGTGCTTTTTTATTCAAGGCAACATGCTACTTAGAGGTCATTAACGTTTGATTTTTAGAGTTCTGCAAACCTTGTCGAACATCGTGTAGCCAAGTTCAATAGAACTTTTGAGAACGAGTTATTTTTTCTATTAGATTTTGGCAAGTCATAGCAACAATTTTTCCCTAACATGCAGCATTAAGCATTTAGTAATTACGTTTTCTCCTTAACATTCTTTACTTACATGACTCTTAGGATATGTGTTTAGAGTTGAATTGATTTCTCATCATTAAAATTCACATTGGTAATCAGTTATTCAGCTCCAACCCTTTACAAGTTCCAATTTTGTAGTTATATTGTTTTTGGATGCAGTGGTTTGGTTTTGAAACATAGAACTATCTAGTTCCCCCACCACACAACACAATTGGTTATGAATTATTGCTACTTGGTCAGATGGTTGGTTTGAAAATTTTTGGCCTGATGTGGACAAGTTTATTCCCTCCTTAACTAGATGACCTTTTTTATCTGGAAAATGATTTTAATTAAACATCATCAACAGTTAAGACTACATAGATATAGCATTCAGCCACAAATACGGTATCTGTTAGTTTTGAACAACTATTGCCCTACAAAAGATAGATAGGTTTAATTATCACATTTAAAATCATCAGGATTTGAAATTCACTTCCTTTAATAACTATCAACTACATATTCTTGTTATTGAGCCCTTTTACATCATTTTAAACCCTGTTAATTTCTAGAATCTTGCTAGCCGTTCCCTGGTTGATGATGTGCTGAAAAAGGTCAATGGACTGAAGCCAATTGCTGATGAGCTAGGTGTACCTTTGGCTCAGCTTGCAATTGCTTGGTGTGCTGCTAATCCAAATGTATCATCAGTTATTACTGGTGCTACAAAGGAGTCTCAGGTTAGTAAAACTATCGTCAGATGTCTTTCTATGACCATTTTTATTGAAACCTATCGATTCAGGTGTGACTTGAATCCATTAAAACATTTTGTGTGTATTGTACATACCCTTTAGCAGGCTACATTATGCTCCTTGGCTTGGTTTTTTTCAGCCATATCTTCAAATTAATTTATTATTGATGTTGGGTATTACAAATTTACTGCACTTTTTATCAAAATGAAAAGTAGTTTTAAATTGTCTTATAAATTTTTTTTTGTTATTTCTTTCAAATTTTTGCATATGGTGACATTACAATCTAATGCAACAATTACAATTTTTGAAGATTGTTGATGATTTAATGTTGAAGATGTTGTAGATTTATTGTTCTTATTGTAAAGTTGAGAAAAAAATCATGAATAGCTTGAATACTATATCTTATATATAATCAATAGTTACAAATATAACCCTAATATATGTGGAATTACTACTACTATTATTATTATATCCCATTTTGTATTGGGATATTATGTGTATTCTATTATAATAGTTTAAATGTTCTATTTAGGAGTATTAATAACTCATATTAGCCTACTATTATAGCATAGGTTAATTAAACTTAATAATATCATATCCTAGTATCTTTGCAATCCTTGTATTCATGGATGTGGACCTTTCAACTAGACCCTAGTCTTTGTAGTCCTTATCTTTCTTATCTTTTTTGTTTTAATATTTTACTTTCATGAAACATCAAAATCAAAACCTAACCTTGTTTTTGACTCACTGATACTAAAACCTGTTCAACCCTAACCTGGCTTTTGACTCATTGATACTAAAATCTATTGTCTATGCCAAAATCCTAAGTTTTTGACAATCTGTTACGGTTAGGCAACAACATCAAGTCCATATTCTTGAACTTGATTTAGTGAAGGTGGTGCCTTTTGTCAAAGTGTAGAGTAGGAAGGTCAAATGAATTTGCAATTGGTGTCTAGAAGATTGTTTTCTATTCTGATAAGGTCCGTTAGTTTGTTACTAGATTTTGTTTGAAGATTATGTCTTTTATTCTTTATAAGGGAATGCAGGAAAGTTATAAGAAAGATTTTATTCATTCAAAATAGTTAACGAGCTTTATTCCTTTCTACTTAACAAGGTTGATACAAAAGGAAGTGTTCTAGACTGAGTTTGCTAGCAAGGTTATTAGGGGACTTCCAGCTACAGGTTATTTTAACTAGATCTAGAAATAGGGACCATAACAATTTGGTAACAGTGCAGTTGGTGATGGGGTACTGTTGAACCACGTAGATATTGAGGATTTTGTGGCCATGTACTAGGAGGATTGAATAAGGGATCAAGTTGAAAGGGAAAGAGAGAAGAATGAGATGATGACTAAACTAGATGAAATCACTAAAGAAAATCATAGAGATGCTGATATTCAAGAGGAAGTAGAGAGCAGATGGACAGAGAATAGCAAAGGCGGGAATTTCGTATCTTAGCACACAGAAGTTGGATTTCTCTTGATATGATGTATGAGCCCCTTGATGGCTAAGTTGGTGTGAGCACTTCGTCTGCCATCAACAAACTCCTGATGAGGAAAAGTTGGGATTCAGTTCTGTCGATATGGGACAGGATGCTCAGTTCTCATTCATCTAGTTGGAGAGGGATGCAATTGACATGGGAAGAATTCAAAACTACCATTAAAATTTGCATTTTGGGTTGATAATTTGTAGCAATAATCTGGGAGAATCATCAAAACTATCTCAAACATGGAATGTAGAGTACTGTAGGCATTTTGAGGAGTTAGTTGCCAGTGTTAGCTCCCTTCACTGTGAGCAGGAGGTGGAGATCTTCATAAGTGGGTTGAAGGAGGTGATTATGGTGGAGGTGGAGCTGAAACAACCAACAGACTTGACCAACACTATGAGCAGGATTAGGTATCGGGAGGACCTGCAGAATTGTACTATAACCAATAATACTGCAAAAGCTCCTTATATTAGGCTTTTGAGGGAGGTAGGGCAGCAGAGAAAGGACAAAGGACTATGCTATAATTGTGAAGAACCATATAAAGCTAAACATTAGTGCAGATGTCTTTTATTGTTATGTAAAAATAAAGGCTCCAACCTTGCAATATACAAATTGTTTATCTATAGATACTAGCATTTCCAATGGAACAAACTCAAGTGACCAGTATTAAGATATACTAGTTAGTAATAATAACTAGACTCACATCGAAAGAGAACATTCCTATTGTTTGTTTAAACATGTATGAAGGCATTAGTAAGACCTTAAATGGAAACTCCAGTATTTGATACCAATTCTCAATTGATTACAACAAGAATTATTTTCGGTTCTCTCGATCATAATTTTGTTTAGATGGCATAGGTTTTCATGAAAGTGATGCCAAAGGAAGATAATAAATTTGATATTAATCTTCTATATGTACTTGAATGAAGTCATGGCTTTAATTGTGAGTTCATAGTTGAATATCGGTTCCTATAATGCAGATTCAAGAAAACATGAAAGCTATTGATGTCATCCCGCTACTGACTACTGCTGTGATGGAGAAGATCGAGGCTGCTATTCAAAGCAAGCCAAAACGTCCAGATTCATATAGGTAACTGGACACGTAGTATTTGTTCTTTATGCGTCAGATGCTATATTTTAATGTACTCGAATTCCGGCCTCAAGTATTTGTACTGGTATTCTTTACAATGTGCGTTGGTATCAAGCTTTATTGTATTGAAGATCTGAATCCAACATTGGATTGTTATGTATTAGTAGCATCATTTCTAATTGCTTCTGCTTGTTAGGTTACAAATTTGTGTATGTTTAAGTTTGTTAAAAAGTCTGTCATCTACTTGGTTCCCGATTTGATGCTTGCTTTACCCCTTAGTTTCATTATCTTCGGGATCTTTATTTCATTATCTTCAGGTTCTTTATTCTAGCCTTTCTTTTGTTGATTACTATAGCAAGGAAAATGGAAACACAACATGTTTGCTGCCTGTGGTGTTTTGATTCTTTCCCATTGATAAGGCCTAATTTTTTTTTGCTTTTACTTTTGTTTGGGGCATTTGAATTCAAGTTTATTGGGCCAAGAGCTGGAAGGAATCTTCACACCTTTATCAAGTTTTTCCAGGTTGCTTGTTTTCCTTGGAAAATTATAGAATTATAGTAGTCAAGGTAAGAATCACAATTTCAAGGAGGAGTTACATATGAAGTTGCCAAGAAGCTTGGCTACTTGATCAACAGGTCATTAAAACAAAAACAACAGGACAAAATAGCATATTACTTATTCAAAGCTAAGTCAACTTGAAGTGTACAGTGCAGAAAACATCCATTGCTTAAGAGCTTCCATCTTCTTGCCATATCAGGGGCTAGTTCTAGTGTTTTTCCCCTTGAATTTGCTGTCTCTCTTATTCTCTTGATGCTGCACTGTGATGTTGCAGTGGTGTCCTGAATTCTTCTCCCACTATATGGCATATGTAGTACAACCAAAAGCTATTTTGAATAAGTTACAATCAGCCTTACCAACCTGATGAGGATTCGCAGTCCAATCAACTACTCTATTCCAATCATTTTCTACATAATCTGAACATCCTTCCACAATAAAAGAAGACGTGATTTATAGTCTTTGGGACTTCCAAGCATAATTTGCAGCTAGGATTTGAGATAGGTAATGGGCGACCTTTAAACCTGTCTAGTGTGCTTAGTTTATTCACAAGTCAAGTATAGAGGATATATTTGGTAATTGAAATTTACACTAGACTAGCTTGAACCAGCTTGCTCTTTGAGCATGAATTCTAAAGTCATCTCTACAAGATTCATCAGCAAACATGCCAGAGTGATGGTTCAACCAAGTAGCTCTGTTATTTTGATCTTGATTAGGTTGACAGGAGGGAAGCTTCTAATGTAGAGCACACTGATTTTGTTACTGCACTCCTGTCTACTCTCGTTTACTAGTACTTTTTGACTCCTACATTCTCTTGATACATTAGTCTTAAATATTGGAAGTGAGGGAGAAGATAAAAGAGGGCTAGTTTGCTTCCACGTATCAAACTGAATCCAAGTACACCAATCTTAACTTTGATTGAGGATTGTAAGTTGTCCCTTCAAAATTTGTAATATATTCCATGTTGTCTCTTTTAGGTTTAAGATTAAGAATCCAGAAATTTCTCCTCTCCAAGAAGTGCCCATGAAGTCATTTTGCCCACAATGATTCTTTGTCTTTTATTCTCCATACCCGTTTTGCTAACAAAACTTTGTTAACAACCTGCATTGAGTGGTTGCCTAAGCCCCCCTCTTCCTTAGGGAAACATATACTTTTTCAACTAAACATAAGGTTTCCTATGTCCATCCCTTGTCGGAAGGAAGTTCCTAAGAAGCTTTCTCTATGTCCCTACACAATTTCTTAGGAAGAAAAAGGTGAAAGGACCAGTAAATATACCTGTTATTAAGCACTGAAATTATAGATTGCAATCTAGTAAAGTTAAGGCATTTGTTGCTTCAGTGGCTTAAGGCATTTGTTGCTTGAATGGCCCAATCTTCTTCTTATCATATCAAAAGAGAGGCTGGCATTCCATGCAAGTGATTCTTTTAGAAGTGATTGATATGCTAAGATACAATAAAGGAGTTTTAACACTCAACCTTGATATATCAGCCAGTTCTTGAAAAGTCATTTCAATACAATAAAGGAGTTTTAACACTCAACCCTGGTATATCAGCCAGTTCTTGAAAAGTCATTTCAGCATCATATGAAACCATTATGAAGCTCTATTGACCCATTGAAAATTGTATCCTTCTATTGAGAATTTGATATATTTGGATTAAAGCTTGGATTCCATTTCGCCTGTAGCTGAGGTTAAGAGTCATTAGCCATAGTAAAGTCTTGCTACTTAAATGATCATAGTTCTTGAGAAATACATGAAACTTCAAATTGGGACTTAAGGTTTCATCGAAGTCCTACATTTTCACACTGCATGGAGAGGCTTCCAGATCTATAATCTCCATTTTTAAGCTATTTGATTGCTTACTTGGAGACCAATTTGATGGATAGAAATCTACTCCCTGATTGAATTGAGTACCTCTCTTTGAAGTGCAACTATCTGCGTATGTTTCTATTGAAATATTCTCCTATTCTTCTCCACCTAGACCATACATAGTGAACATGATAGGTTCCAGGAAAACGGGTAAGAAAAATGGATATGTTGCTATTGATTTTCTGTAAACGAATACAAAGATAGTCTGGTTTCGAGGACCAGGGCCTCCAGCCTATGGCTCACTCACACACAGTATACTCAATGTTGTTGCCTATTGCTTATTTATACTAAGAATCTGTTAGAAATAACAGATTCGGTTAGCTGACAACCAATCATAAGGTTGTCAGCCCCCTTCCCGC
>JANITW010000235.1:47124655-47142402 GCA_027564335.1 Erythroxylum williamsii
AGCTCCGTGCCACTAGCGGGCAGGCGGGAGAAGCCTTTTCATGGTCAACGTGCACGTGACGGTTCTTGGGACTACCATAAACCCACATAACATGCATGATTTAAAGTCTTGTAAACTTGATTGCCAAACTGGCACTTACTTGTAAACTTGCTTTTCATACATTTTGGAAAACATGAGTTCATGTGCATGTATTCGTGAAAGGAGAAAACCCTTTTTGAAATCTTTTCAATAATCATGAATGCAAATCATATAGCAACATCTAATGATTTCACATTAGCACATAAGGTAACATTGATGATGCAATTTAAAGCATTAAATCTTTCTTAATTTGAACAAAACAATGAGTGACTTATTTACTCTATTATAAACATGAACCCACCTTGAATTCCTTGCTTGTTCTTGTTTAGGAATGCCTTTCCTCTTGGTCCTCCTGCTCTTCTTGCCTCACTTGATTTCCTTAACCAAATAGCCAAAAGTCCAATCAATTTGGTGTAGAAAATCGGAAAGTCAAACTTGAACAATTCGAACTATAAACAAAACTGAACACAAAAATTTCATGCTTAACTTCCATCCACAACTTGATATCTTTAGAGACAGATCCAGACCTTTATTTCTTCATAAAACTTGTATCCCTATGACTCTAGTTTATAACGCAACAAAAATCACCTCATTTGGACTTCTATAGCAAAAGATATGATCAAAACACCAAAATTCATCTGTGCTGGAAAATCTGGGGGCTCGCCACGGAGAAGGCTGCGCTCGCCGCTGTGAACGGGCCGCGCTCGCCGCGGCGTGCACGCAAGCATGCACCGGGGCATGCACAAGGGTGTGTGCCGCGACGTGCACACCCCCTTCGCACATCACGACGTGCACATTTATGTGCGCCGCGGCGTACAGACCTTCGCACGCCGTGGCGTGCGAATGAGCACGTCGCGACGTGCAGGTCTAGGAACCCCTCTCGAACTTTATTTTTCCTACATTTTCCCACTTCAATCCTTCCCTTTTGTACATGCAACACACTTAAACCTTGATTCATGTCCTATACCTCAGTTCTAACTTAATTCCAAGCTTAAAATCAGTCACAAAATCATCAAGATCACCAACCCAAGGAAATTTTACCTATTTTTATGAAAACCCCTAATCAAACGATTCTATCTCATTCCAAGCAAATCTAGGGTTCAATTCATCTCAAACAAGAAGAAATAAACTCATACTTACTTGTTGAAGATTCAAATTCTTCGAAAATCTCAAGAAAGCAAAACCCCAATTCTTTTCTCTTCTTCCTCTCTTCCACCGTAACTCTCTTCTCTTTCTCTCTTCTTTTTATTTTCCTTTCTTTCTTTTCTTCTTCTAATTCCTTCCACCTAAGCCCTAAATGAAGATACAAGGACTAAAATGCCCTTCCATACAAAGCCTTAATCCCTTCATCTTAAGTGAACTTCCAATAATGCCCTCACACAGTTAATACCCCTTTCATAAACACTTATTCCATACTAAACTCAAATAATTCTTAATTTTCTACTAACACTTCCAATTAAATCAAACTATGCAATAAATCATACAATCAACATAATTCATACTTAATCTCATCAATAAAAACAATTTGGGGCCCAACACAATCATTTAAGAAAGTACCCACATCATCAAGCAAATCTTTCATGCCATCATCCTCTTCATCACCGTCACCATCATTAATATCATTGGCCGTCCCATGTATATCTACATTTGCAGTGTCAAGCCTTTTTTCCCTAAAGATAAATCTATATTCTAGTACTTCACTATGCAAAACCTAGCAGGTGTATGATTGGTCTATGTCGAATTACATTAAATGTTCAAAAACATTCATGTGAGACCTAATATAACAATTAATGCCACGTGCACAAAAAACATGAAATTTCACACTCTTTGCCTTTTTTTTAGCCATAAAATTTATAAACATTCTCGCTCCATCAATGTATTCACGTGAAACCCTAACATTGTTCATGCAAATCTTATCCATTGAAAAGTGTCAAAATAACTATTAAATAAATATAAGAATGAGAACATTATGTTATGTTAATGGCAAATCAATAAATGCTCTTACTTGTATGCTTAATGAGGTAGTTTGACACTTTTCATCAAAGGTCTCAATAAATAGAAACATACAATCACCTAATACACAATGGCTCTATAATTCATACATCAACTCTTGGCAATTTATTTATTATATTATTTATCTAATACTTTAGTGGAATTGCATAGAGCAAAATATGGCGTTTCATAGAGCAAATCCAGTAGCTATAGTATGAATGCAAACAAACCAATTAATAATCCATCAACTTGATACTTATAAGTTAGTATACCTGCTTTTTGTTTTCCAATGGCTCCTCCAACTATCTCCTCCTTGCACTTGGAAATAGTATTTGTCATAAATCACCATAAATTAGAACTAAACTTTAGCAATTAAATGTATAAAATCTTATGAACATATATTGTTCAGTATAGTAAGTACCAAGTTCACAAACTAAGCAATTGATATGGTGTATCATTGCATTTCAACCTATGACAAATGATTTGGTGTTTTTTGTAACCAAATCATATATTTGCTATTTCAACTAAATGAACATTATTACTTTGCTTAGAGGTTGTATATATATGATAAATTCACGAGCAATAAATTTCAAAAAAGAACAAGTCACTGGTCACAAATAAGTTATCAAAAGCCTCAATTACCTCGATATACTTAGAACCGAAGCAAAACTCCCAGCAATTAAAGTAATAGTAGAAATAATCCTATGTTATTAAATGAAACCAAAACGTAGAGACATCCAATTCTTAAATAAAATCTATAACACTAAACACCCAAAACCCATCTATCTATCAACCATAGGACACTCAAAACCCTCAAAATGAACACCTACCAAGCTAAGAAAGCAAAACTACACCCCATTATCACAATAGAAACCAAAACAACCTACAACAGCTATAAATTCAACTTAACCCACTCAAAGAAGAAGAAAATCCAAGAACATTAGTCACTTTGATGACTAGTACATAGAGACTACAACGATCGCATAGCTAAAACAACACAACACAAAAACAATAGAAAGCTTAATGGGTATTACAAAAAATGAAGCTTACAGCTAAAACCGAAGAAAATGGAGAGACATTGGAAGCCAAAATCGAAGAACAAGATGTGAAATATGTGAGAAGGTAACATATAGATTGCGATAATTGAAGGTCTGAAGGAGGAAGGAGAAGCTCGAAAACCAAAATGAAAACCAAACGATGTTGTTTTGCTCCTAAAGCATAACATTTTAAGTAAGAAAAATGATGTCGTTTTGCTTCTAATAAATGTTGTGAATCACGATTGTGACTTCGCTGATGAAGGCTGCGAATTGAGATCATGCTTCTGCATAATTGTGACTTCATAGGATAGTTTGAAAACAACACGATCGTGACCTAAATTTTTTTTTTAAAAATGGTTTTAAACCAAACAAAGTTGTTTTGCTCCTGAAGCATAATGTTTTAAGTAAGCAAAACGATATCATTTTGCTTTTGATAAATGTCGTGAATTGCACGATTACGACTTCATTGATGAAGGTCACGAATCGTGATCGTGCTTTGGCGGCTTCACTAATGAAGGTCAAAGCACGATCTTGACTTCACAGGATGGTTTGAAAACTCACGATCGTGCCTCTATATGATCGCAACCCAAAGCTTTTTATAGGAAAATGGTTTTCTGAACATCCTTTGATCTGTTTACTATAACTTCTTCATATTACATCGAAATGACTTGATTCTTGAACCAATAGACTCATAATACATTATTCTTCATCTCCACCAAAACTTATAGCCATCTAAAATGAATTGGTTGTTAAATTTAAGATGAAAATGTTGAGGAGTAATAGAATATGAAAAACTGAGATGATTTCATTGAACATACTTCTGTATTTTGATCTGTAGGTATCTAAATGGAATGATTTTTGATTTAAATTGAAACAAAGACATATGGATACAAATTGTATAAAGAGATCAGATTTTAATTCTACCTTTAAGAATTAAAAAATCTATTTTGAAGTTGAATATAGAGTACAGTTATAGTTCAAAGAATAGTCCAAAGTAAATTGAGTATAACTTTTGAAATACTGAATCAATTTGTATGATCTTGGTGTCATTAGAAACTTAAGACATTGGAAAAAAATTTGCTAGAAGAAAGTATTATCTAATTGTCTCATTTACCTTATCAAAATAATGATGCAAAGTTGACCCAAAAGCAAGTTGTTAGAAAAAAAATGAAATGGTCATTTGATTGTGCACGACCGTGTGTTAAGGGTGACCATGCGTTAAGGGTGCACGGTCATGCGTAATTTGATTGCTATACATAGGCGTGTTTTCTCTCTTCTTCTTCACTAAACATCTCTTCTTCTTCTCTCCTTCTTTCTTTCATTATTTCCAAATTTACTCGCTCCTAAATCATCTATTTTGCATTTCTATATCCAATACAATCTCTAAATAAGTCAAATTCAAACTTACACTTCAAACATCAAAAATCTGAAACTTTGCATATACTTCCTCTCTCAACTCTAATTTTTCCTAGATTTTTCTTACTTCTATCTTCTTCAATTAACACATAAAACACTAGAACCAATTCTTCTAACTTAATTTCCAGATTTTTGTTGCTGAAACAAAACGTTTTAAGTAAGCCTTCTACGATGTTTTTTTCAACAAAATGTCGCGGTTTCTATTTCATGACGTTATATTGATAAAATGTGGCAAAAAGTGTTATAAATCTGTGAAGTTTATGAAATTGTTGTGAAAAATTCAAATTTTTTGTGTCGTTTTTTAAACATCATGAAAAGTCTTTGCAATTCGCAGCGTTTTATTAATAAAACATCGCGAATTGTATTTCTTGTAGTGATTATAATAATCTCGCTCTTGTGAAAGAAATTTATTAAAAAAATATAAATATCATCAACTCTCATGTAAGATCCTCTTTAGCTACATTAGTAAGATACAACATCAAAACTTAAGAAAATAAAGTTATATCACGTTTTTAGAACCACACAATCAATATTCAAAAGTTGGAAATTATCATCCTAGACATAATTCATGTTCATCAAAATAAATACAATGTTGGAACTTTTAATGGTGAAATCAAATTATAAAAATCCTTAAAATTTTCAATTGAACAACCCTTGTTTCATCTTGTAATAATTTTAAAGTAATCCTAATTTGGCATTTACACATATAATTTAATAAAGACATATATCCTAACATAATTCAACTAATAAAACAACTTTCTAGAAATTAATAAACCCTTAAAAATTTTCCAGATCTGCCACAAGCACATTAATCAACATATTTCATACGAAATATCCATTACATAGTTCTTTTGAGCATAATAGATTAAGTTATGCTATCTTTTGAGTTGAAAAGAGATTAAACAAACATAGTGAAACTCAAAAAAATATTTAGACATCTTGGATGAAATCTCTAGCAATGTAAGAAATCAACATAAACTTGGCCATTATTTATTTCAACTCTTCATTTGATTATGAATCTATCGTTATGTTCAAATTTAAACCCATATTCATCTATTTATCCTCACATAAAAATTTAACTTTATCAATGAACTGAAATTAGGGGAAATTTTTGAAACCAAAACAATTCAAAATAAAGAAACTTAATAAATTTAAGGAATCCAATACGAATATAAAAAGAGGGGGTATGTGATTCAAATCAAGTCTAGAAATCAAAGAAATAAAATATAAATCTAACACAATATTCACAAGTGAACAGGCATGTTTCAAAATTTAGTTTAGTCATGCAATTTCAACATATCCTAGATAATCCAAGACATTTAAGAAGTTGAATATAGAGAACCAACCAACTAATTCCTACTTATTCCTTTTCACTCTTATAAATTAAACTATCTCAATTAAAACATGTTAAGCATAAGGAAATAAAATCAATAACACAAAATTTTTTAGACAAACGTCAAAATTCCAGCGAATACAACTCCAAATGAATCACTAATTCTATTTATCATATTCAAATAATCAAGGACTTATCTAATTAATTAAGAACATGAATAAATAAAATAAAACATTCTTGCAATTGATAATGTTAAATCAACTCAAAATAACTTAAATTGATCAAGAAAAAATGATATCCCAGATAGCAATGTGTCTAAACTGAAAATTTAACAATTAATCATAGCTAAAGCTTGGAAAATAAGAAGTAAGGGGAATAATGGTTTAGAAAAACTTATTAATGTGCTCCAATTTTAGACCTCATATCAGCTTTTTAAGTTCTGAAAAACTCATCCACCAATATTGAGCTAGCTTAAAACAGGTAGGAATTGGTTCCCTATCACCCCCAATCATTCCTTGGAATGACTCCTAGCTTTAACTAGCCTTAGAAGAGTGACAAATCTCTCAATTGTGTTTTTATAGGGCCATGAAACACAACCTAGTTGCCTTACGTTGCTAGATTTTTGGTTATTTCCCTCATATCTCTTGCATTTTGAAGAGATTTGATGTAGATATAGTTGGGTTTTTGTTGGGTTTTTGAGATGGAGACATTAGGTCAGTGAGTCTCATCCCAATTGATGTTGTTTTCTTCTTTTCCTCGATTATTTGTTGTGTTTTTTCTCTTTCCTCTACTGCTGAATTTTTTTATTCTTTTTTTGACTACTAGATTCTTGTTTTTTTGTTGCTGCATCGTTTTTTTTTCTTCCTTTAGTTGTGTCATTTTGTTCCTCTATATCTATTGTGTTTTGTTTTGTCTATTGACGTGATATGTTTTGCTCCTCTAGTTTCTAAGTTTTGGTTGCTAACGTTTTATGTAAGGCCTTAAATTACACCCTAGTAGAAATATTACATGTCTATGAAGGTATATGTGATATGGTTGAAAATTGCATATGTCTTGAATCTATGGTCCATCAAACCATGATTAGTAACTTGGAATTAATTGTTACCATTAGAAAATTGATGTATTAAAATGTACATTTAGACTAAGAAAATTGTCAAGTGGCAAGACAAGTTGATACATGGAAATTAAGGTGTCTAAGCATATACATTTAGTGACATTTGGCATAAGTAAATAAGGGAAAAATGGCAGTATAATTGAAGGAAATTTGGCAACATTGACTAAATGACAAGTAGTCTGATAGGATTGTGACATTTAGTAGCCTGAGGAGTGGACAAATGGGATGTACGTAGTAGAGACATATGCCCTGTTATGAGAGTGACACTTTGCATCAAATGAATCCATCTAAGGTAGAAGTGTTTCTATTGGTCATTCTTCTTCTCATTGTTCATTCACCAACAAAACACCATGCTCTTTCATTCTTGGGTATTTGGCTTATGTTATGCTTGATTACCACATCAAGATGCTACATTAAGGAAGTTAGACCTTGTTATCTTTTGTGCTATTATGTTTTTAGTGTTAAGATCATCCTAGTTTCACTTGGATTTTGGAGTTATGTTTATTGCTTGGAAGGTTAGTTAGCTTGTTTTTAGAGTTGTAATTTGAAGTTAAATAGGTACAGGGATTCTAAACTTGATAGAATGTATTAATACAAGTTCTATGTTGACTGAATTGGCATAGAACATGTGTTATGATGATGATAAATGAGTGCTGGAGAAGTGTGCTTTTTATGGAAAATTCTATTTTGGTTTTGATGCATGAAAGACTATGATTTGTGACTGCCTAATGAATATCTTTGAATTGGATTTAGATATGAATTGGATGAGCAATTGAAGCATAAGTAAGGTAGAATTGAGGTGAAATGAATGGATTTTGATGAAGGTGCTTGAGATTTGGAAGGAAGGAGTTTAAATCTGAAAATTGCAGGAAATTGGGTATCCTATGATCGTGGCACTTATCCCACAATCATGGGCAAGGTTTTGACATGAAAATTTCTGTTTTGTGCAATTGTTGAACCACATAAGGTTAAGACACTTTATAATGTAGTATTTGAATTTAATTAAGGTTAGAAATGAACCTAGTTTGATGTTTAAAGATTGAATAAGTTTTGAATTGTTAATTAAGGTGATAACTTAAGGAAGATGTTGTTTGTTATCAAAGTATCTAATGTTGGAATATATGATTTGTTCAAAGGATAAATGTGTTTTTATGGAAACAAATGTGATCTAAAGGATATAAGCAATGTGTTAATTATGAATGTTAGTGAACAGGAACTTCTGTGAATACACGTAAAATGTAATTAATTAATGTATTCATTGGTGCGTTATCTTATATGTTTATGTTTGTAAGGCATGTTAAGTTTGATAAAATGTGAATGAATATGTTCAATATGAGCAAGATGGAATAAAGTCATATGTTTTGCATTACATCTTTTACATATGAATCTAAAATTCGTAATGGTTTGTTTTAAAACTGTCAAGTCCTAGTCGTGGGTAAATAGGCATGCTTAGAAGGGTCTACAACAGCTCATATTCTTAGACACTTTGGTGTCTTCTATACTTTGACACTATGGTGTCTACTGTTCTTAGACACTATAGTATCTTCTGATTTAAAGAATTAAATCTCTTCTGTTTCTTTTGATACCAATCTATCCTCTATTATGTTCTTGTTATCCACATCTGTAAAAAGAACTAGTAGGCTAATCTGTTTTATGTTCCGAAATATGTTTAGTTCTGAAACAAGCTAAGTTTTGATTTGATATAGGTTATGCCTTGATTTGATATTGGTTATATTTTGTTCTAACATAATTATATCCTATTCTGAAGTAACGATATTCTATTCTGATACTTATATGATTTGCTCTACCGTAAGAATATTCAGTTTTGATGAATTATATTATGTTCTGATGTTTTTAATGGTCTAATTACTCTTTAATTTGAATAATTAAAGATTGCTTATGATATAATCTGATTCAATACATGTGAATGTTAGACGACTGTTAGAAATAGTCACTATTTTATATCTTTTTTAGTTATTCCCCACTAAGATTTATGCTTAGCATGGTAGTTTTGCCTCCGTTTAGGTTCTGATAAGAAGATTTAAGACTAGGACATTGATGACCGTAGTGGTTAAAGAAGGATGTTCTTTTTGTGTGGAAAATGTTCAGTTTGTTATTTAGTTATACTCAATATGATAAGACAATTTTTATTTTTCTGTATGGTTTGCAATAACCTTAATTAAGGATAGATTTACAAGTTAAGGCATGTATTTTGAAAAGTGGTGTATGATGTATTCTATTTATTAACACAACCTATAATGAAATGTAATGTATGTTTGCCCGAGTTTCTTTTAAGGAAGTTTTGGAATGCGTTGGTATGATTTAGGTATACTTTGTGTGACATCTGTATATCCTTTTAGGGGTATTTGGGTATTACATTTTGCATTTTTCTCCTCTAATTTTTACGATTTAGCTGCTAACATTTTCTCTTTATTGCTGTGTTTTATGTCTTTTTGTGATGCATTTTGCTTCCTCTAGTTTTGTATTTTGTTTCATTTGGTTTGCATTTTGTTCCTCTTTATGTTGGGTTGGATCATGGGCTAAGTATTAGACTACTACTTTTCTGCTAGTCTGTTTCTTTACTTTAGGTTGTTTTATTATTTTGGGACTTTCTCCTGGGTTGAACATCATTTTGGGCTAGATTTTCTTCTAGATTCCTTTCTTTAAGTTCACCGAACCTATAAGAAAAATTTTAGTTCAATTTAAACCCCTTTTAACAATAAAATATGGAGCTAAATGACTTGAATTATTAATAATAAAATGCAACAATTTTTGCCTAAATGTTCCATGTAAATGATTTTTCAAAATTTTAAATAGGGGTGTAAAATATGCTATAATTTATACTTATCAAATTTCCTACACTTAGCTTCTGGTCGTCCTTTATCAAAATAACACTGTAATGCAAAATATGAATCTAGTTTACCACCATACCACACATAGAAGAAATTAGATTAAGGAAAATTTAAGAACAAATTAAAAATTTTATTTAAGAAAATCATAATATCTTAACATTTTCGCAATCAGTTTAATCATCAATATAACATCTTGAAAATTTCAATTTGAAAGAGAGAGACCTTAGTGAGCCAATGATCAAACCAAAGTGAGGTGCCTTCTCCATCACCTATTTTGTGTTTGGTAAGTGGTTTTGTCCCATTCCAGCAATTAAAAATTTGTTAAAGGGTGTAGGTGAAGTTAGGTGTTATCTTAGCCTCCCACATATTGGATTGAAATATAAACTTGACAAAACTTTAAACTGATTTAGTATATTAAACATGAGGTTAACAGATTCAAAGGTTAAACCACAAAATAATAGAAGATTATCAACAAAAGATAAATGAAATAATCATTTTTTACTTTTTTCATGAAACTTTAAACTATTTTTTTAAGATATTTTAAGGTTAGCTAATATGGTGAAGATCTCCATGCTAATGGAAAATAGGTAATGTAAGAGAATATCACCATACCTTAGGCCTTTGACTACTCTGTGTACCACGGTGGGCTCTCCATTGATTATAATAGAGTATGATGTAGTAGTGTTGCATATCTTTGTACATTTGATGAATTTTCATACAAAGTTTATAACTTACGTAGAATTGAGTAAAAACTTCTAATTAAATGAGTTGAATTTAGAGCACAATTTTTTATTGCTTTTTTAGAATTATAGCTTTAGATGAGTTCTTAAGCTACCATGATATTTACCTATATTTATGATATTAATGTAACAGTTTGGTAGGGCCTAATGATCTATAGGAGCCCTATTTTTAGTCTATTGGCTAATATCCTAGCAATTACTTTATTGATTAGTGACTAATATATTATATGTTTCTCCCTAATAATTGGTGATTAATGTTTTGAAATGCTTAAGATACTTATTTTGGTTCATATTAGGTTTTAGGTACAAGTTGGAAGCACAGGAACCAAAAGCTAGCTAAAAACCTCATCCTTAGAGCCATCCTTTTGAAGTTCAACCTTATTTTCCTTTATAGACGATAGATGCATATTTGATCATATTTATACCCTATATTTGATGTGTATTTGCTTGATATTTTATACTTTTATTATATATTTGATACTTAATTTGCTCCAATTATGTTTATAGGTTATAATTTCCTTCATGGACTTAAAGGAGATGAATTCGGATGAAAATATGACCTGAAATGAAAATTTGAAGCAAAGAAGGGATACATTGTTATGCATCAGCCACTGTACTTCTTTTAGGCCATACAGAATCATGAATTTTTGGTTTTTTGAGTTATACATGGTCTAGTACATGACTTGTGTGTCAGACCATCCTTCACCTAGAGCCACCTTAAAACTTATTATAAAAGGACGTGTCCAGAGGAAAAACAGGAGATTGGAAATTAAGAGGTGATTACAAAAACTAAAATCATTCAAAAGGGGCAATTTTGAGTTAGAGAAGTGTAAAAATTGAAGAAATCATCAAAAGATCTATCAGAATATAAGTTTAAACCTCTGCCTTGCAAGAATATTCAGTAGAAGACAAACATGGGGATTTAGAATTATGAACCCATTGTTTCCAATTCATTCTTCCTTATGTTTATGTTTGTTTTCTTGCTCTATAATGTGGAACTAAATTCTTTTAGTGCCTAGGTTAGATGAATATTTTGTACAATAACAAGTTTTAATTCTTTTATTAATGCAATTGTTTGGATTGACATATTGTGTTTCAATTATGTGTTTAATATAATAGATCCAAAATATTATTGCATAATCTGATTCACAACATAGAGATTAAGAAGTCCTATCTATGGATAGATCCATCGTAATTGGAAAAAGTTGATTGTAATCCTAGATATAGGATGACATAAATCCTCTAGATTAAGGTTAAACTTAGTAGTTGGATTCACAAATTGGTAAACCAATTATATAAACTTTAACCTAAGAAATTTGGTTGATAACCTTAGGATTAGTTGTTATTAGACCTAAGAGTGAGCTATTAGCATATCATAGGAATCTCCATGGTCCAATAAATTAATAAAACAATTACTTAATAAATGATCAATAAATGCAGGATATTTATGGGGATTTGAAACCTAAACACTAAGTTTCGATATTGATAGTTTTCTAGGTAATTTCTTAATCCATTGTTCAATCTTGTTGCCAATTTTATTTTAATTTCTTAAAAAAATTTTAATTAAAATCCCTGGTCAAACTCATAGAATAGATAATTGTCTTACGATAATTACTAATACTCATTGATTGACCTGTACTTTTTGGTACTAGTTAAAGCTATTCTATGCACTTATGGTTATTACATAATTGACACATATAAAAAGTTCAATCAAGTGTTTGGCACTGCTGCTGAGGATGGTGATATTCAGAAAACCTTAATTTTGTTAATTTAGTCATTACTTTGTTTTCTTTTATTTATTTTATTTTTATTTTATATTACATTATTTTGTTTGTATAATTTAGTTAGTTTATTTCTTTAGTTTATAATTAAATTCCTATTCAGTTTATGACCTATAGTACATCTTAACACTTAGTAGAAGTAGATTCTGAAATAGAAAGAGTAGCGTAAGGAATCTTTCTAGGACTAATTTGAGATGGTTTGAACTAGATCGCTGGATAAAAGGCTTAAGAGGTCACGTAGATACAAAGGAATCTAACAACATGGCAAAGCAACCACACATGATGTTCGAATATGCTTGGTTAGACCTAATTGCTATGGAATCTAATATAGTGAGTTATTCAGGAGCACAATTTCAAGATGAAGTCAAACATCATCTAGATGGTACAATAGTCAGTCCAGCTTGAAGGACTCCAAGATAAAAATCATAGGATCAAGCCAAATGTCATCTAGATGGTGCAATAGTCAGTCTAGTTCGAGGCACTCCAAGAAAAAGATCCCAAAACATATATCTCTAACTTTATAGAGATTTGCAATACATTTAAGATTAATGGAACGAACAATGATGCAATTAGAATGCATCTATTGTCATTTTTTATGAAAGGAAAGGCTAAATAGTGGCTGAATTCTATGCCACATTCATCGTTTACTACATAGGATCAAGTGGCAGAAAATTTTATACTTAAGTACTTTCCCCTACAAAGATTGTAAATTTAAAGAATGACATCACGTCATACTCCCAAACTGACGGTAAATCCAATTATGACATAAGGGAGAGATTTGATGAGAAGCTCAGACGATGCCCTCATCATAAACTACTACTATGGATGCAAATCCAAATTTTCTATAATTGGATAAGTCAAAGTATGAGGCAATGAATACGTGTAGCAACTAGAAGGACTTTGAATAATAAAACACCTGAGCAGCCCAAGAGTTCATCGAAGACATAGCCATGAAAAACTATTAGTGGTGCTTGGATAGAACATAAACTAATAGGACAATGGGAGTTGATAAAGTAGATGCGGTGGCATGATTGGTAAGTCAAATGGAGGCTTTGAGTAATAAGATGGACAGGTTAATAATGGATCGACAAGGAAGGGTGATGCAGTGTGAAACATGTTGGCTATATCACCAAGGAAAAAAGTGTCAATCTGTTTAGCCCTAACATATAGATTATTTGGGGAACAATCCGAGGCCCTAAAATAATCCTTATAATAAATCAAATAACCCTAGATGGAGGAACCATCCCATGTCATGAATAACCAAGAAACAATCCTCCACTTTGATATTAGTAGTGAGTATTATAGCCAAAGAAGCCAAGCATGAAAAAAATAATAATGGAATTTATTTAGAATCAAGAGCAAAACACAAGAGGCAACAAACATCCATATGTAAATTGGAGTTTTAACTTGACAAACTGATAACAATTTTAGTTGAAAGGAAAACAGGAAATCTACCAAATATATTTGAACCTAAAACTTATAAGCACATAAAGGTAGTCACACTTAGAAATGGAGTTACAAAAAATGCAAAAACCCAAAATGAAGAGGAGGATTGCGAAAAGAGTTAACAAAAGATGAAAGTTATGGAAAATCCTCCTAAAGCAAAGGAATTTCAGCCCACCACACCATATACAGCGAAGTTAAAGAAGGATCACATGCACTAGCAATTTGGTAAATTCATTGATTTATTTAAAAACTTTATATTAACTAACCACTTGTTGAAGCTTTAACACAGATGACCATATATGCAAAATTTATAAAGGAGCTACTGTGTAATAAGAAGAAGTTGGAGGAATAGGCTACAATGCAGCTAGGTGAGGAGTGCTCAACAATCCTACAAAACAAAATACCAAAAAAAGCATAAAGATCTAGGGATTTTTACTATGCCTTAACTGATTTAAGGGCTAGCATCAATTTAATGCCTTATAAGTTATTTATGAATTGGGATTAAACGAACCTAAACCTACTAGGATGATCATTCAATTAGCTGATAGATCTATTAAATATCCTAGGGGAATCATCGAGGATGTGTTAGTAAAGGTTGACTAGTTCATCTTCCTAGTTAACTTTGTTAAACTTCATATATATGAAGACGTAGAAGTACCTTTAATTTTAGGACGATCTTTTATAGCTACAACTAAAGCCATTATTGATGTTAGTGATGGTAAACTAGTTTTAGGGTGGGAGAAGAAAAAGTAACTTTTAAGATATCTGATTCTATGAGACTTGCTCTTGATTGTGATTATTACAGATATTTTATTGATGCTAATGATTTTGTAACTTTAGACATTATGCAAGAAATTATGTTTAATGACATACAGGAATTGTTTATGATTCAAGATGAGGATGAATATCAACATAATAAGCTCTTCATGAGAACAAAAGAAGGAAATTCACAAAAATTCAAAGACAAGGTTAAAGTCCTCCATTAAAGAACCACCGGAGTTAGAGTCGAAGACACTCCTTGATCGTTTAGAATATGCATTTCTTGAGAAGAATTCGAAATTACAAGTAATTGTTGCTTCAACTATAGAGGTGGCACAAAAGGAAAGATTACTGAATGTGCTTAAGGAACATAAAACGATCATTACATGGAAAATGTCTAACATAAGTAGGATTAACTTGTCTTTTTTAATACACAAAATCTTAATGGGGGAAAAGTTTAAACTTGTGGTACAACCTTAAAAAAGGCTTAATCCAAACATGAAGGATATGTTAAAATCTAATAAACTCTTCGATGCTAGAGTGATTTACCCCATTTTTGATCGTCTTTAGGTCAAGCTAGTGGAAGTTATGCCAAAGAATGAAGTAATGGCAATCATCTCCAACAAAAGAATGAGCCGATCCCTAAGCGAACCATCATTAGATGGAAGTGTGCATTGATTTCAAAAAATTGAATAATGCAATAAGAAAGAACTACTTCCCTTTTTCCTTCATAGATTAGATGTTAGAATGATTGGCAGGTCATATGTACAATTACTTCTTGGATAGACTTTTGGACTAACTTCAAATCCCAATTGTTTCAAAAGATCAAAAGAAAATGACATTCACATATCCCTATATTACGTTCGTCTATAAAAAGATGTCAATTAGGTTGTGTAATGCATCTGCTACATTTCAAAGCTGCATGTTGGCCATCTTTAATAATCTAGTTAAAGATATAATGGATTTATTTAAGGACGATTTGCTTATGTTTAGTGATTCATTTGATTTATGTTTCCATAATTTTAAAAAAATGTTGGAAAGACACAAGAAGACAAATATGGTGTTAAACTAGAAAAAAATTGCCACTTTATAGTACAAGAAGGTATAGTTCTAGATGATAAAATTTATCACCGGAGGATAGAGGTAGATAAGGCTAAACTTGAAGCTATAAAGAAACTACCACCCCCTTCCTTGGTTAAGGTAATAAAAAGTTTTTTGGTCATATGGGCTTTTATAGAAGATTCATTAAGAGCTTTTTTAAAATTGATAAGCCCTTAACCAAGTTATTAGAGAAGGACTACATTTACCAAAGAATGTTTAGATGTGTTTAACAATTTAAAAGATAAGTTAACTAAGGCCCTAATTATGGTTGCACCAGACTAAAATTTACCTTTTGAGCTAATATGTGGTGTAAGTGACTTTGTCATAAATGCAGTACTTAGAACTTGAAAGGACAAACACTTTCAACCAATCTAGTATGCTAGCAAGACTTAGACAGATGCTCAAGAGAACTACACAACAACAAACAAGAAATTGTTAAATGTAGGTTTTGTGTTTGATAAATTTCAATCTTATTATTATTATATAAAATTGATTTTAATCCTAACCACTATGCATTGAAATACTTGCTTAATAAACTATATGTTAAACCTCATTTAATTAGATGGATTCTACTATTTAGAAATTTCATTTAGAGAATAAAGATGTGAAAGTGGTTGAGAACCTGGCAATAGACCATCTCACTTGGAAGATCCAAATTTTGAAGAACTAAATGAAGAAGGCATTGAAGATGCCTTTCTAGAGGAATGCCTCTACAACGTGAAGGAGTTAAGTGAAGCTTTGATCCCTTGGTTTGCAGATACTGTAAATTATTTTGTACCTAAGATCTCGCTAGAGGGTCTATCTTATTACTAAAAGAAGAAATTCTTTATTGATTTTCCAAAATATTTTTGGGATGATTCACATCTTTTTCGTATATGCATAGACCAAATAGTGAGGATATGTGTACCTCACTTTGAGGGGTGGAAGATTCTATAACACTATCATGTTGGATACACTAAAGGGCACCATAGTGCAAATAAGAAACTCAGAAGATCCTAAAGTCAAGTTTTTGTTGGCCATCAATTTTTAAAGATGCCCAAAGGTATGTAGGTTCATGTGATATATGCTAAAGATTAGGTAATGCCTCTAGTTAGGCTTAATTACCCTAAATTTTCATTATTGTTTTTGAAGATATTTGACTTATGGGGGATTGATTTCATAGGTCCATTTCTATGTTTGTTTGGCAATAAATATCTTAGTATCTGTTGACTATGTTTCTAAATTGGTGGAAGCATAGGCTTTACCTATAAATGATGCTAGGGTTGTTGTAAAACTCCTTAAAGGTTTATTTTCCCATTTCAGCACACCTAGGGTGATTATCAGTGATAAGGGTATGCATTTATGTAATGTGTAGTTTGAAGAAGTACTTAAAAGGTATGGAATTAATCACAGAATTGCCATCCTCTATCACCCTCCAACTATTGGCAAAGTCAAGGTATCTAATAGGGATTTAAAACAAACTTTGGAGAAAACTATAGAGTCTTAGAGGAAAGACTAGTCAATTAAATTAGATGATGCTCTTGGCCCTGTAGGATTGTGTATAAAACACCTATTAGCACAACACATTGTAGGCTGGTTTATGGAAGAACTTATTGTCTACTTGTTGATTTGTAACATAAAACATATTGCGATATTAAACATATGAATTTTGATCTTCAAAGTGCAGGTGAAAAGAGGAACTTCCAAACTAGTGAATTGGACGAATGACAGTTGATGGCTTATGAAAATTATAACATACATCAAGAAAAGGTCAAAAATTATCACAACCAAATTACTAAGCAATCACGAAAATTAAAGGAGGGAGATTAAATTCTTTTATATAATTCTTTTCTAAGATTATTTCCTGGTAAGCTTAAATCAAGGTAGTCTAGACCATTCATTGTGGAGAAAGTATCTTCATATAGCATAATCGAGGTAAGTCATATTGGACCCCGATCTTTAAGTGAATTTTAGAAATATAAAAAGTATGAAATAAGTAAGTTCGTAGATAAAGTTTGTAATAGATGTGATTATGTTTTAAGAAATTGATGAGAAAAAGAATTAATGGAGTTTGATGATTTTGAAATTTGAATAGATTTGTATGGATTATACAAGTTTA
>JANITW010000235.1:47159417-47175584 GCA_027564335.1 Erythroxylum williamsii
AGTAGGTTGTTGTCAGTAGTGGTCTCTTGTCGTGGGATATTTATCGGAATGACCTACGGGCGTTCCGGTGGATACCCTATGACAAGAGGGCGCTACACATATAATTATTTAATGTATATTAGTCATTTTTAAATAATTTTAGATTTGATAAAAGCCATCTAATCTTAATGTTTTCATATGTGTGTTATTCATGTTAGTTTTGAATTGATGCTTGCATGAAAAGGTTTTGCATTACATGTTAGTCATGGATGCAAAGAATATTAAATGGTGAATCTGAATTTTGATCATAAATTGGCTAAAATAAAATCTTTGGTTTCAATGATTAAAATCAACTTAGGGAATTAACAAACGCCTTTAAAATTGAAATTTAATTAATTTGAATTTTTATTAAACTTTTATTGCAATTTTTTCTTAAAAATTTTCGATACTCTCAAATTTTCTATTTTTAATTCACGATTCTTCTTTCTTTTTTTGTTAATTTGATGCAAATAAAACCCCCCATAATTCGACTGCATCATATAGTTTAGTACTAGTTTTTTGAATGACAATTAATTACATAGTGCATACATATAAGACATTTGCATCTTAGCTTGCATGCCTATCACGTAATTCACCTTTCACCTTCTTCGATCTGTACATATTTAACATCATAGTAATCAGACCAGACACACATCTTTTACATCATAAATAACGTGTCTTTGGTTTATTTTCTTTGTCGTCCTTTTCATGCATGAATTTGGTATGCACTAAAGGGTAGTTTGCATTCTAAATCTTTAACTAGGTCTTGTGTGCCACATGCATTTGGCATCATAGGAATAAAATATTGCAATTTGTTCATCTTAGCTATAATATGCATTTAATTTTTATTTTCCCTAACATATACACGCTTACTTTGATTGAAAGTTAGATTTCTTTCTTGTGTTTTGATCTCTATGGGACGATACCCTTACTCATCTACGCTACATATTAATTTATGTAAGGGATTAAATTTGTAGGCTAACAACAACCTACCAGTAGGTTAGAAGGGGAATGTCAGGTGGGTTAGGTTTAAGACTCAAGGAGTTTCAAGTGAGAGGCTAGAATATATCACTTGTTTGCTATATTTTAATTAGGTTTTAGAGAGTTCAATGTTATCCATTAACTAAATGATTAAATATTTTTTGAGGAATAAAAGAAATATATTAATCAATTAGCTAAAAGAAAGGGATTAAGTTCAAGTAGATATGAAATAAGTTGCAACTCTTAGAAGATCGAAGTATACAATAAAGGTTTATATTTGATGTCAATTACATACTACAAGAATAGTTAACTGCAACAATCTTTAAAGTTCAATCTTTTATCAATTGTGGCATGATTCATCCATTTTTCATTTTTTGGGTTTTCGTTACTATAGAGAGTTTAGGTAATCTTCAGGAAGTTGATTTTTAGTTATAAATTTTTTTAAATCAAGTTCCACACCTTACTTATCACTTTATTAATCACTTATTGAGAATTTCAAAATGTTCTCATATTCCATTTTCTCCAAATCCAATAGATGTAGTTGCCAAGTGTCATGTCAAAGAGATCCTTGTGTGATTTTAAGGGAATCTACATATGAATTCCTAAGTAAGGATGCTATCAAGGTTGCTTCAATAATAACTAAAGTGGCTCCATCTCAAGGATTATTCACATATAATTTTGAAAGTTTCATAGATAAGGAAGAGATGGTAGGTTACATAAGTTATAGATATTGTTTATCTTAATCCCTTTCACTCTTTCCTATATTAATAGTATAACTTTGGCTACCATCAATAGAGGCAAAAAATATTAGTTGTAAGGTTGGCGATTGTTAACGCTCCTACATGCCTAAAAGTTTATTCAACTTTAGTCTAATATGAAAAGTACGAACATCAACATATTGTTGATAAGGCCCTAAGATGATAATAGAACTCTCTTATAGATTGATTTTTAAATCTTGTTATCATTGAATTAATTCATGTAATCCATTAATACCTTGATTGGTTTAACTTTTTTCTACAAATAAAAGCAAGAGATCATTTACAAATGTTAAGCCATTTAAAGTATGAATATTTGGGTGACAATCAAACTATTTTAGTTATTATTTTTCTATTTTTGACTTCTAATTACGAAGTTAAAATAGTTTATGTGTTAAAGGAACACAAAAATTCCATTGGATGGATAATTGCAGATATTAGAGGGAAAAGGCCTTTTTATATGCATGCGTTGCTTTTTTTTAGGAGGATGGAAATTCCATTAAACAAGTATAACATAAGTTGAATACCCTAAAGATGGAAGTTGCAACGAAGGGAAGTATTGAAGCTTCTCAATATTGGATTTATTTATCCTGTCTTTGAAAATTAGTGGGCAAGTTTAGTACATATGGTTTTGAAGAAATTTGGAATCATGATGGTCGTTATTCAAGATTATGAGTTGGTTCCCACCTACGTGAAAATTGGGTGGTAAGTTTGCATTTATTATAGGAAGTTGAATGTTGCAACACGTAAAGACCATTTCCTCCTTCCATTTATTGATCAAATGCTAAAAATATTAACTAGATATGAATATTACTATTTTCTAGATGGATTCTCGAGTTATCGTTAGATCCTTATTGTAGTAAAAGACTAAGAAAAGACAACCTTCACATACATATTTGGTACATTTGGTTATCAAAGAATACTATTCACTTTTTGTAATGCACCTGCCACTTTCCAAATATGCATGGTGAGAATTTTCTCTAAGTATGTTGAGAAGATCATAGAGTTATTTATAGATAAGTTTAGTATCTATAGTTCTTCTTTTGATGATTGCTCTCGTGAACTTATTTTGGAAACTTTTGTTGAAACTAACAATTGAGCAAATTGGCTCAATGGTAAGAGGCGTGCACTTAAGTGAAACAAAACCTTGAGGTCTTGGGTTCGAGTGGTGACTCATCCAGGTACCAAAGAGGACAATACCGAGTGGAAATCCACCCCGGTAGCGGTCGCGGCCCTCTTGAGGTGCGCGGGAAACCCACCCAATACGCAAAGTTCGGGTCGCTACATATTGTATCTTCTAGGGGTATACAGGTGGACATGTATAAAGTTGATCTCATTTATTCTTTTCCTTACTCCTCAAATATGCGGAAATTTTGTTCTTTTCTTGGTCATACAAGTTTTTTCCATAAGTTAATCAAGAATTCACAAAGATAGTCTTCCCTCTATACAAGTTGTTACAACAAGATGTCCCAATCAATGTTGATGAAAAAAAAATTGATTCTCCCTAATTTGTTAAAAAATTTCAGCGCTTTAAAGAAAAATTAAATAAGAAAGAATGAAGAAATTTTTCCTATCCTATGCGTCACCATGTCTTCTCTCCTAAACAATGTTTGAAACTTTAATTCTATCTTGATACTTCTTCTATCTTTCTAACCTTGATCCCTTCATATTTAGGTCACTATCTCTTCAAAGAAATGGGGGCTCCCCCTCTTAGATTTCCAATGGATGTTCTTTTTCTTAAAACAAATCCCTGTAGGTAAAGTTATAGGGCAAAAACTAAGGAAAGGTTAGACTAGGTCCGGATAGATTTCGTATTTCATTCTTAGTCTTTTTAGCCCCTTAAAACAACACTTTTGGGCCATAAATTTGACATAGTAATTATGTCTCAGGATGTTGGGATGACTTTGAGCTTTTGAATCACCTCATTTTGATCTTATAAGCCTAAATACGTCTATGTAAAACTCCAATGTTTAGGCTGCCAATTCTGTAGAAATAAGTCTTACATTGAACAAACGATTGCTAGTCTAAACAAATTTGCACAGCTACAAATCTAGGATTCCTTAAAATCTTAAGACGTCCTCTAAATATTCTCTAAAGAATATGTTTAGATTTGGACTCTCCATCTATGTCGAAAACCTTTGATAGCCAAAATGCTGAAATTGTCGACATGACCATGTTGCCAAGATGTGTCTTGGTTTGTCTTCTGTTCTTTCAATTATGTTCTCCAAGAAGAAGGCATAGTCAAGTTTATTCTAATTGGCCATTTATTTTTTCTATCTCTGATCTTTCTAAATTCTTATCATACAAGTCTTTAAAGCTTAATCTAAACCAAAAAACCTAACAACAATCTTAAACAAACAAATTAGAAAAGACTAAAATTGAACAAAAACTATTTGAAACCTAACATAAAATGCATTATAACAACTACCCCACACTTAATGTTTTACTAGTGTCTAAGTAAAGTTAAAAGAAAACAAAAACAAACAAGAAAGAATTTTATCAAATTCAAAACTTATCAGATAAAATTAAGACAAACCTTTCAATAATTTCCACAATTATTCTCAAATCAATCAAAACTTATACTAACGCAATCCAATAGCCCTTCCATGCATACCAAAAATGTCACTTCCTCACAACATCTATCAACTATTTAATCATGGAAGTGTTTATACCCTTTACATTCAATGAAATATATCTCCACAAGCTTACTTATTGATCAAATCTCCACCATTTAACCACAATCAAGTACCAATTAAAAGGTCTTTTCATTCAGTTGCAATGGGGCTTGGGTAAAGGTATGTCATTTGGAAAATTGAGTTACTCATTAAGTACATCAATTCCAAGAATTAAGTGATTAAGCATAACTGCTACTTCACAAATCCCCAACACATTTTTTTTCGAAGATCTTCATCCTTTTACTATAGTGGCTTATAATTTAAGGATCGAGTCTCTCTTGCATTTTTTTCATTCTTGTTTTATTTATTCAGTTTTTGAAACATTATTGTAAAAGCCATGGCTAAGCTCATTGTCACCTGGCTGTGTGGAACAAAAATTTCTTTTCTTTGATGCTTTTTTAACCAAGAAAAGACTCATAATTGTAACAAAGGTACTCTATTAAAAAGAAATTTCAACTCCAAATAACATGGATAACCAAATTAACCCTACATTTTAATTTTCACAATGACTCAATCACCAAATTCCTCAAATTCTTTTGTTCTTAATGGAAGATAAAACAAATTGAGAGAAAGTGATAAAATAATTTATGGCTCATAATATTGTGTAAAAGAAAAAACTTGGGATCAAAGGCTAAAAATTGGCTCACTAAAGATATATAAAAGGCTGTCCTTTTAAGTTAAATGGTTAAACCTAATTGCCTTAATCATTTTAATTCTCAATCGCAATTTTAAAGTGATCTTGAAACACATACTTAAGCAAGTTCTATTAATATAACAATAAAAAATGTTCACTCAGAAGAATAACCATTTGAAATTCAATCTGAAAGGCTTAAATTCTAGCCAATTGTTTAAAGTAATGCAAAAGGATGACCATCCTAATTGTACTCATTCCATTCAATTCTCAAACTCTTGCTTTAAAAATTTTTAAGGCCATCTATCAAGAATCTGATTAAAAACACTAAAGCCTTAAATGAACTAAACATTAAATAGTTTAAAAAATAAGAAAACAAAACCTTGTAAACATTAAACAAAATAGTAAACAAAAGAAGTTGAAATTAGAACCTAAACAATGTGATCACGTATAGATAGAAAAGGAAATAACAAGAGCTAAGTAGAGCTTGATTTCCATCATTGCATAGTTTGATACAAAGCCTTGATTCCAACTGTCTTGGCATAAACACATAAGGTAGGGCAAAGTTGACCTATGGTTTTTGTGAGGTATATGACATTAATAAAGTAAGGCACGACTAAGTTTACGTGCTTTGATCTTGTGTTTGGTTAAAGGAATTGATGAAGAATGACTAAGGTGGGCAAGGGCACAGCCAATCCATGTTAAGGCATAGCCAAGATAATTCCCTGTGTTTGCCTCTGCCAAATACAATAAAACTCCCTTTTCCATGTTTGCATCTCATCAAAAATAATTCATAAACTAAAGCAGCTGTTCTAAATAAAATTTACTAAAAAATTTGTTAAACTAAAAAATGAAATTAAAATTAAAATTGCCCAAAAAACTATTCAAAGGAATTGCAAACCAACAGGTTGCCTCTCACTAAGTACTTCTTTAATGTCATATTATCTTGACTTGGTCAGATTAAGCATTAGAAATGAGGACATTTTTAATGACTTTGGCTTCTCAAAATTCCTCCATGTAAGGTTTCACTCTTTGGGTAATAACCTTGAATGTTTCATTTTTCTTCAAGTTTAAGAGCTCCATCGCATTGCATGGAAAGACTTGGAAAATTCAAACTATCCAATCCATTGAGACTTCAATTTCCCAGGAAATAAACTTATCCTTTAATTGAGCAACAAGACTTTCATTCCAAGTTTGAAGTTTCTTCCATAAACCATTCTATTGTGCATAGCCTTATTTTTATCTTTGTAAATCTTTGAACTTTCATAAGCTTCATTTCTAAGCTCATCAAGCTCTAAAATTTGCAACATTCTTTAGTCCTTTGCTTCATTTAGACCTATAGTTGTAGTTTTGATTACCCATTAAGCTTTATTCTCTAACTCCACTGGTAAGTGGCATGCCTTCTCAAAAACTAACTGTTATGAGCTCATCCCAATAGGAATTTTGAAAGTCGTTTGGTAGGCCCAAAGTGCCTTAGGAAAATAGATTGCCCAATCTTTCCTTAACGTGTTGACCATCTTTTCCAGGATTCCTTTGATTTGTTTGTAGGAGATTTCAACTTGTGCAAAGGTCTGAGGATGATATGGGGTTACCACCTTGTGTCGGATTCCTAACATTTTCATTAATTCTTTGAACCATTTGTTCCAAAACTGGCTTCCTCCATCACTTATAATAGCCTTGGGTGTCCCGTATCTACTAAGAATATATTCCTTCAATAACTTCAAAATAATGTTAACATTATTTGCACTAGTTGGGATGGCTCCCACCCATTTAGACACATAATCAACAACAAGTAGTATATATTCAAATTTAAAAGATTTTGGGAAAGGCACTATGAAATCAATACCCCAGACATAAAAAAGTCTCTACCATAATAAAGTTAGTAAGAGGAATTTCATTTATTTCATTTATCTCACACAATAATTGTAAGAATCTTTAAAAAGGGAAGGCCAATACAAACCACTTTGAAAAACCTTCTTGGTGGTTTTATTTCCACTGAAATGTCTTTCATAATACATGTTGTGGAAAATTTATAGCACTTACAATTTCTCCTCCTCTGGCATACATCTACGAATGATTTCAAGCTTACAAATCCTGAACAAATAAGGCTCTCTCAGATAATACTTGCAAAAATGTAGAAATCTTTTCTTTTCCTAAAATTTCATGTCATTTCTCAAGATACCCTAAGTAAGTTAGCAATATCAGAATATTGTAGGACTTGTGAAACCAAAAATAAATATTCATTAGGAAATAGTTCAAAAGTAATCTAAGTTTTAATGTGTGCATTATCATCATTAGGGTGTTAGCTAGAAAGGTAATTAGGTACTAAATTTTCACTACCTTTCTTGTCCCTAATTTCCACATCAAACTTTTGCAATAATAAAGAACCAATTTTGATACTAAGGGTCGGTTGATAACCCACAGTGGAAGACATTCTACCCAACAAGGCAGATACTTTATATCCTGCTTATACGAAACGGAACTATCGCATAGGAATGGAAAGCGTCTTGATTCTGATTGTTGTTTCAATAACCCTTTTAGTTTTTGAATCAAATAAGCACTTAATGAGTCTAAGTTTAGCTTGTGGTTATGGTAGCGCGTCATAACACTACATAAAATAAATAAAGTTAAAATTATAACTAGTGATAAGTCTAAGCTAATCACACGGAGTGTGTGTGTAAAACTTTCAAAATGAAAAGAATTGGTGTTCAAGTTATGGGGCTGAGGTTTTGTTTGATTTCAAAGAAGAAAAAAAAAGTGAAATTATAATAAATGATACCAAATTAAAGTAAGAAGGGATAAATTATAAAATTGATGAATGGCTTTTGAAATCTGGTGCTTGGTTCAATCTCAGTCTTTGCACAAATAAGCATGCTCCATTGTCTTATTATTGTCATAGCTCCCATTAGAAACTATTAATCGTAGGTTAATAACAAGCTCTGTTAACCCTAATTTTCCTTTAGGTCAGGTTCAACTAAAACAAACTCTTTAACTAAACCTAGCTATCGAATAACCTAAAATAAGCTCTCTAGATTTAATAGGATAGTCACATTACTAACTAGGAAAACAAACTAATCTAGGCAAAAACCACACAAGCTCGGATCGTTTAACTTAGATTATGTTATCCTTAATTATTCAAATCCATTAGTTGCCACAGATGAATCTAAACACAATTATTATGTATTGTATTCAAGATTCTAGTAATGGATTTACGTAAAAACAAATCTAATAGAGCATTAAGATCATTCTTACACAACACCCAATTCAATAAAGATAGGATAAAAACAATCCCTAAGAGAGAAAGATCACAATGCAAAATGGAGAGATGCCCAAAATATGTCTTCAGTTTCGTTTTCACCTCAAAATCACAATGGGGAAGCTAGCCCTTCATGGGTATCCAAAGGGTTTGTGCTCTTCCCTTCATTTTCTTCCAAACTAATCCGTAGATATTTTTGTCGTCCAAATGTTCTATTTATATGAAAATTTAAGTTTTTGTGAATATACACAGTTTGATACATGGCTGTGTATCAAACCATACAAGTCAATTGAATTTGAAACTCATGAAGATATACAGTTGGATACATAGCCATATGTCTCCCAAATTTTATTGAATTGTTGTTTTTCTTGTAATTTCTTGTCCGATCCTCACCTTAATTAATCTCCTTTTTACTACATAAGGGTAATAGAGTTCGAACATCAAAATATTGGCTCAAGGAATGTCCTTTTACCCCATTTTAGTTCTTGCGTTTCAAAATTGTACCTAATACCAAATATGACAGAAAATGAGTACCTTAAGCCTTTCACAACAGTAATCACTAAATGCTAATAAGTGAATGCATAAACAATTAAGCACATATCAAATTCCCAAACATTTGGGTTTTGATTGTCATCAAACAAAACAAGAAAATCAATCTCACAAAATAAACATTTTCATAATTTTCATATTTCCTAAAAATAGATAGCAATAAATAAAGAGAAATATTTTTCAAAATCATATAAAGAAATCAACATTAAATGCTCTACTTATAATAAATTGACAAACGTCAATTTTAGAAACTGAACAATCTAGTGGTAGTCTTGGACAATATTTTTAAATATGATAGATTCTTGGGTACACTCATACACTATTCATGATAATGACATTCCATGACTTTGCATATCATTTAATATCTCCACCACTAAGATTCATATGAATAATCAAGAATCAATAGGACTTTTCAAGGAGATAATGTGGGTAAAAGTTAAGGTGAGATGTATTGGGTTAATGTGGCATGAAAACCATCAAAGTTAGCAATGCAAGAAAAAAAACATAATATAAAATCAAGCACAAAAACCAACATTCACTCAAAACTAGGCACCATCATCTGTAATGAATGCAAGAATTATACTTCATAGCTCATATTCCAGTCTTTACACCATAAACTACATGAAGCATAACCAATTAGAAGGGATCACTAAAAAAAATCGATGATAATAATACATTGACACTTTAAGGAGTGATCCTTCAAAGCACCATCTACCTCATATGCATCATACTCAAGTTACTCATTCCATACAACTATAGGAGGAAAAACTAATCATTAGTAACTTTGCAAAACGAATGCATTTCCTACTTGAAACTTTTATTTGAACATTTTTTGCTTTTCTTTTTTCTTTTTTTGTCTTTTAAAAAAAATTGAAAGAAGTTATATTGGCATTAAAATTCATTTATAAGAAATACAGTGATATTTCAAAAATTATAACTAATTCACTTATATGCACACCCCCACACTTATACTTTTATGCATCCACGATCATCAATAATCATTAAATGCTCTGCTAGGTTTAAGGCTTAGGTAGGAAATTTAGATAGATTAAAAGCAGTTAATATGGTTAACACGAAAAGGAAAGAAAAAAAAAAGCTCAAGCAGGCTTAACTAACGGAAAATCCATATCAAAGGGTGGACTATTTGGCTAATGTAGTTTATAAAAAGAAAGAACGCCTATTAATTTGCATGTTAATGCATGTGATAAAAATGTGGTTTTGAATAGAAAATTAAAGCAAAGTTAGGATGTACATGTCATGAAGGTCACACATAAACCAAAAGACAATGAGATTGATATAGATGTGTCTATCTATAAAGGCTCAAAATCTCACTAGCTTATGGTTACCAGTAGTCATTACTCTTCTAAAGATAACATATATTGAACAATCATAAGAGTAAAAATGCATGCTCAAGTTACTATGAATTTTTCTAGTCAATTGACTCTCTAATTATGACCATATAGTCCTAGAAGCAATAGAAAAAGAGAAAATGTTTATTTATTTGTATCGATTCTCTTTCTTTTGTTGGAAAACTTAAAAACACATAAGAAACAAACAAGCTTTAAAACACTCATACATACAAGAAACAAACAACTTAAAAGCACATTATAATCCTAACAAACGCAAAAAATGTTAAGGCAAAGAAATAAACTGCCTTTGGGTTACATCTCAAAAAGTTCCTTTATTTATTGTCGCTGGCTCAACTTCTTGTTTTCCTAATCATATGACAAACTTATGATCTTCATATGTCACAACTTATGGTTTCTCAAGTCAAGGTTCTTCAAAATAGGGCTTAAGTTGATGATCATCCAAATTCATTGCCTTCCCTATCTTCAAACTCTTGATCTCTGCTGAGTCTCTGGACTTTTGGGATATCTCAAATATCTCTTCACCCTTTTCTTCCACGTTTAATTTCTCTAACTTTCTAGGTAAAGTTCAAGGGCTTGTCTTAATAAAAATTAGGGACATAGTACTCACCTTTGAGCTAAATCAAATATCCCTCTCTCCTTTGAGCTTCTTATCAACTTCTTCTTTACAAGCAATCCATTCAGTAGTCTTCTCAAGATTCTCAAGCTTCTTTCCACTTCTAAGGTTTCTACGCTAATGTTCCATGGGTACAACTTAGGTTGAGATAGTTGTTTCTCTTTGCTTTATGATTCAGGTGGTTAATAATTCTTGCCATCTAACCCTTCTGACTTACCGAGGTCAAAAATTGAGACATTGCATCTTGATAGAATCCTTTTACATCCCGATGAAATTGTATAGTATTAGAAGCAATATTGTTAATTAAGTCTTCTAGGGATGAACCTGAGTTTTGATGGCTATCCAAATTTTAGATGCTAGACCTTGTATCTTGAAAAAATTACCTTACATCCTACTGAAAATTTAAAGTATTAATGCCAATAGAGTTTGTTAAATCTTCCAAATAGGTACTCTTGTTAGAATTAGAGGCTTCTAGTCTATACAGGAATTGCTTTGCATCCTACAGCGCATCTAGGAAGTACTCTTACTGGCTATCCCCTCTATAAATAAAATTCATATGATCACTCCAAACTTTGTTATAGTATTGGAAATATGAGTTATTGGAAAACTTTCTACCAATAGCATTGATAATATCTAGTAGTGACGTACTCCCTTCACTGTGCCCTTTTTATACACAAAACATAAAAGAAACGTGAAAAGATCAAGAAATAAATGTAAACTAGTTATGAACAAATATATACAAAACTCTAATTAAAATCAAGGATAAAAACTAAAGCACCACACTCCCTAACAATGGTGCAAAAATTGATAGCATATTGTAACATTACGCAAAATAACTAAACTTAAAACTATAGGTAGTGATAAGTCTAGGTTGATCCCACAATTAGTTTGCGTAAAGCTTTCAGAATGAAAAGAATTGGTGTTTGAGTTATGGGGGAGGGGTTGGTTTCATTTCAAATAAGAAAATAAAGTGAAATTAAACTAATGAAACCAAATTAAAGAAAGAAGTGAAAAGTGATAAAATTCATGAATGGGTTTCAAAATTCGGCTCTCAATTCAATCTTGGCCTATACACGAATAAGCATACTCCATTGTCTTGTTATTCTCACACTTTTAATTGGAAACTATTAATCATAGGTTAACAACAAGCTCTATTGACTTAGGTTTCCCTTAGGTTTTGTTCAACTAAAACACTCTCTTTAACCGAACTTAGCTATTGAACAACCTAGAATAAGCTTTCTAAATTTAATAGGACAATCACATTATGAATAGGAAAATAGACTAATCTAGGTAACAACCACACAAGCTCGGGTCATTAACCTAAGTTATGTTATCCTTAACGATTCAAACCCATTAGTTTCCATAAATGAATCCAAACATAACTATTGTGCATTATGTTTAATATTCTTATAGTGAGTTTATAGAAAAACAATCTAACAGAGCATTAAGATCATTCTTACATAACACCCAATCAATAAACATAGGATAACATAAACAATCCCTAGGAGAGAAAGAACACAACGCAAAATGGAGAGATACCCAAAACATGTCTTCAGTTTCGATTTCACCTCAAAACTAGAATATAGAAGCCTAACACTTCATTAGTCTCTAAAGAGTACGTGCTCTACCCCTCATTTTCTTCCAAAATCGATCCATACCTATTTTTGCCTTCCAAATGTTCTATTTATATTAGAATTATATTTCTGGGCATATACATGGTTTGATACATGGCCATGTATCAAACCATATAATTCAATTAAATGTGAAACTTGTAAAGACACACGGTTGGATATATAGCCATGTATCAAACCGTAAGTCCAAAAATGTCTTCCGAATGTCTACACAACTTTGTGCTTCTAGATTTTGATAAATCATTGTTCTTCTTATAATTTCTTGTCCAATCCTTGCCCTAATTTATCTCCTTTTTATTCCATAAGGGTAATTGAGTTTGAACTTCAAAATGTTGGTCCAGGAATGTGCTTTTATCCCATTTTAGTTTTTATGCTTCAAACTTGTACCTAATACCAAATATGAACTAAAATAAGTATCTTAAGCATTTCACAACAATAATCACTAAGTTTTAAAAAGTGAATGTATAAATAATTAAGCACAAATCAAATTTCCCAACACTTAGCTTTTTACTGTCCTCAAGTAAATAAGAAAATCAAAGTCACAAACCTAACATTTTTATAATTTCCATATTTCCTAAGAATAGATAGCTATATGTAAAGTGAAATACTTTTCAAAATCATATCAAGAACTCAACATTCAGTGCCTCTACTCATGATCAATCAACAATCATCACCTTTGAAATATGATAGATTCATGGATATACTCATACCCTATTCATGATCATGATATTCCATGACTTTGTATGTCATTTCAAATCTCCACCACTAGGATTCACATGTATAATGATGAATTAATAGGACTTTTTAAGGCTGTATTGTAAGTAAAAGTTAAAGTAAGATGTATTTGGGTAATGTGGCATAAAAGCCACTAAAGCTAGTGAAGCAAAAAAAAAAAACCCTCAATATAACATGAAGTGCAAAAACCAATATTCAATCAAAACTCGGTACCATAAGATATAATAAGTGTAAAAACTATATTTTATAGCTCATATTCTAACCTTTCTATGATAAACCACATCAATCATAACCAATTAGAAGGCATCCCTCATGAAAATTAGCGTAACCCCCTCTTGTAAGATTATTCTATGCACGCATATGGAGGGACCAATGCCTCTTATATCTCTCACTGATGGCTTTCTTAAGAATTTTTAGTTCCCCACAACTTTGTCTTCCTTCTCACTATTAAGAGAAGTAGAAATAATCGTTGGGTATGTGTTGTTTTCCCCAAGGAAAACATGTGTTAAATGTTTTGGGAGCTTTTTTAGTTCAATTGATTTCAATTGATTGGCTTCTCCCTTAACCTCTTCTTCTACCTCAAAAGTCTCAAGATCTCTCTCTTTACTCTTGCTACTCAAAATCGACTCGCACTCTTTAATTTCCAAATCTGAAATTTCAACCTCCTTACCTAAATTCAAGACAAGCTCAAACTATTCATCACTGCACAACAGTAGTGGGAATAGGTTTGCTCATCTTATTGAATCAATCTAAGATTTTTAACAAGGTGATTAAGAAACAAATATATTGCGTTACTTTTTTATATATACACATGAAGAGTGTTGCAAAGGTGTTATACATTACAACACCATCAACTACAATTAGTAGGCCAAAGTAGGGAAGTAGTTGCATTTGATTTATAGGCATGGACAAAATATAGTCAGAAACGCATCCAAGGTTCTGTCATCATTGCACATATCAGCATGGGTGATAAATGGTCATACAATTGCTTGAATTTAGACAAATAAAGTATAATGATAAACATGTTTCTGCATTGCATGAGAAAGTCCACTTTTTCATTTCTATTTTCATACAATTCTCTAACGACTTTACAATGATAGAATCACAAACATTTATGGAATTAATCTCTGATTTTGGGGTAAGAATGTCATTTTGATCACCTATATACACTTTCCAAGGGCTATTATAGATGCAGAATCTCAAAGAGTTGCTCAAAGGAAACAAGGAGAGCATAGCTGAATGAATCCTAACATATTATTCATAAACTATACATCATAACAATGTTTGTGCTTATGATGATTTAATGCAACAAATTTGGGTTTGTTGTGCTTGAATGTTGATTTTTCAATTCCTACAAAGAAAGAAAGAAAATAATGATCATGAATAGGGAGAGAGAGGGAGAGCATAAGGTCCACAAATGAAATAAAATAATATATAAAATTTCTGGTCAACAGATACCTAACGAGGTTATGAAACTGACAATTTTTTTCATATTATAAGGTTATATTTAAACTTTTTTCAAACGTTGGGGTCTTATATGTATTCTTTCAAATTTTAGAGTTAAACTTGTCAATTAATGTAAAATTTAGGGATAAAATTGACCAATTAATAAATCCAATTATATGCATTAATGCCCTTTTGAATGAAAAACTATTAATAAAATATTGAATAATAAAACTATCTAAATCATTGATTTACTTGAACAATTTGTCTTTAAGAAAGTGGGAACCCTTTATACTCTATGTAACTACCAACGTCTCATCAGTACTTTCCTTATATGGTTCCTCTGCTAGTTCTTCCTTAGCCACTTTGTCTACTCTTCTTCTTCTTCTTTTTCGTCCTCATATGAAAAGGTTTCTAGCTCATCTTCTTCATTACCTCTTACCACTCCTCCACTTCCTCTTCTTGGATGGAAACTCCTCCTTTTTCTAGAAGCTCTTTTGAGAATGCAATTCCATTCATAAAGCCAACCCTTTTCTTTTTTTCACTCTCGAATTTGCATCAGTTAGCTTTCATTTTAGCAAGGAGTTCCATTAATTTATCTTTTATACTTTCTTCCTTTTCCTCTTCCTTTTCTTCTTTAACTAGGAATTCTTTTTTACTACTAAGGGTGACTTCAATTCTAGATTTTGTAGGGTTTGTTTTAGTAGCACTAAACAAACTCCCTTACATCTCATCAGATGGTATCTTCACCATTTGGTCCAGCCGATTCATCATATTTTATATACAAGCCTCTATTTCCTGATGCCTTATGGTTTGATTCATGAATGAGATCGATCATCTTATCCTTTAAAGTTGGCTTGTTAACCAGAGGTGGTTAGTGCTGTATGTATTCAGCTATACTGTAATCGTTCCATCCACAGGTGTAAAAATTGCTTCACTCAGAATTATAAAAATTCACGTATAGTGCACCTTGAGATTGGTTGTACATGCTCAATCACTCCCATATATACGTTGATGCTCGCCATTCGTGATTGTGAAAAATTATTCCCACCAATGTCATAACATAGTTTGGATATTGATTGAGCATATGATAATTTGTGAGGAAGGCTCTCTCTCTCATGTGGTGATGTTAGAGATTATGAAGACATATTATGGCTCTCAAAAAAGTATTGTTCGCTCCATCCTTCCATTATTAGTTGTGGCTATGACAATCCATCTTAAATCCTACAATAAACTACAAAATCAAAATCAAGTGTAGAAGTTCAAAGGATAATTAAATGAATAAGTCACACATATAAAAAAAAAATGACAAGAGTAATAAGTATTTAGGTATTCCTAATGTCAATATCCATGGTAATGAATCCAAAAACTTGATGGACATTTTCTATGTTTGTCAATTATTAAATAGTCGCAAGTGAACAACGTAATTATAGCTAATACTACAAGTATGGGTTGATCCCACGAAGACGATGAATACTAGTAGTTACTGTTATTCTAGTTTACGAATTTG
>JANITW010000235.1:47221158-47239717 GCA_027564335.1 Erythroxylum williamsii
GAAACCCTAGACTTTCCTTTCTTCTTTCTTCTTCTCCCATCCGAAACTTGCTTCCTTTCTTTCTTCTTCTTTTGTTCTTTTCTTCTGAAATTTTCATGCTTCCCTTCATTCTTAAATGGCAGCCCCCTTACTAGTCTTTTAATGAATGAAAAAAATACCATAATGCCCTTACAAATAAACCTTCTAAGTTAAAACCTTATGTGTTCTTCCAAGTTTGACCTTAATGCATTTCTAACACTTTAATCTCTAACACTTTGATTTAATTTAATCAAATCAAAATATCCCTTATGCTCTTACTCAATTTAGCATGCTAATTAATCACATTAACATGCTAATTAAGTCCTTAAAATCATAAATTAAATCAAAGTCTCAAAATTCATTAAATCATGCTTCACTTAGGATATTTTTCAAATCATCAAATTGAAGGAATTTACTATAACTTCCTTCTAGAGAAATATTCCTTATTGTCTTAATTTCATAACGCCACCAAAATCATTAAATTTGGTGCACTACTCCACAATTTATACTCCAAACGTTTCGGACTATTCTTGTGCTATCACATTTTCCTGCATTTTACTTCCATCTGAAAATTGATATTCTTAAAGACTAAATTGAAAATCAAGTCCTTCAGAACATTTGTAGCCCTATTTCTCTAGTTCAATCCAAATCAATAATCACCTCATTTGGATGACTAGATCAAAAGTTATGGCCAAAATACTTTCAACTCTTGTTAATCCAAGACTGAACACTAAACTCGACTTCAATTCAGAAATTGAAAGTCTTAGGGATTAAATTGAAATTCAATTCCTTCATATGACTTGTAGCTCCATGTCTCTATTTTATTTTCAACAAGAATCAGATCAATCGGATCTCCACAAATCAAGAATTTTTCATAAGACTGAACCATGTTTAGAAAATTATCTAACTCACTTTAATTAAACCAATTATCCTTATCTTAAAAATCCACAATTTTCTATGGACAGATAGAGGGATGTCTTAAAAATCCAACTCTTTGCAAATCAGGTTGATCAGAGGTCGGACGAAAAAGTTATGGCCAAAAGAATGAAGAGAGGTTGGTCAGGAAAAACTCTAAATCGGAGCTCACATTCGCGAGCGAGTGAGACGCTCCTGAGCGAGTCGTTCGCCAGGGCGACCGAGCGGGAGCGACAGAGCGGGTCGCTCACCAGGGCGACCTTCCAACTTCTAAAATTCATAACTTGTGACTCAGAACTCCAAAGTTTTCAACTTTGGTATCAATGGAAAGATAAAAGAAAGCTCTATAATTTCCATGATGGACTTAAAAACAATTCTATCTCTAAAGGGGCCAAAATCTCACTCAAAGTTTCTGTCCAATTTAAGTCTCCCTGAATAGTATCACAACTTCTAAAATTTGTATCTTTCAGCTCCAAGGTCCATACATGTCATATTTTATATCAATGCAAAGATCAAAAAACAACCTACAACTTTCATGAAGGACAGAAAAATCAATTTGGCCTCTAAAGGAGTCAAAAACCAGTTCAAAGTTTCTGTCCACCAATACTCTTCCCAAACAGTAACAACAACTTTTAAAAATCATAACTTCCTATTTCATTGCCCAAATTTTCCATATTTTACATCAATGGAAAGATCAGAACATAATCTAGAACTTTCATGAAGAACTTAAAAGCAATTTCAACCTCTAGCTAAGTCAATTTTTCAATCAAAGTTTCTGCCAGATAATTGGTCATCCTATACCACATCCAAACTTCCAAATTTCACATCTTCCAATTCTGACATCCATAATTAACATATGATACATCATTGAAAAGCTAGAAAATTCTCTATAACTTTCATGTAGACCACTTACTCCAATTCAGACCACATCAGTATAGAAATTGGCCTCAAAGCAATACACACAAACTTACTCTAATGGTCAATTCCAAAAACAAAGCAAAATAATACTTAAATTCGAATGATTAAAACTTTCAATCCCGATATCGAAAAATATCATACTTTATGGCGATAGAAAGATCTCAATAGAAGCTACAAGTTTCATGAAGATCATTTTATCAAATTTTTTATAAATCATCCCAGAAAAATTTATAAAATTTCAGATCCAATTTGGCATTTTCTGTTACTATTCATCCTCAAAATTTCAGATTTTCCATCTCCAAAATCTAACACTTTCACTAATAAATTTCATAATACAATACAAAATTTACACAAAACATCACATCAATTTTCTTAAACTCAAAAACACCCATTTCATGTATTATTCTCAAAATATCATTTCAATTTATTCAAACTAGAATTTGCTCACATAGAACATTACACATAATCATTCAAAATCATGAATTTTCTTTCCCTTTACACATGACTAATTCACCACCACTTTCTCATTTCATGTCAAATTTTAACTCAAAATTCTAAGAAAAGTTCGGGGTCCAACAAAACAAATGAATATGAAATGCCCATGTGATACTTTCCAATTTATTTCGGTGTTGTGATCGAGCGCCTGAACTGTCCCAATATAGGCACATTAATCGTTGAGCCTGAGGCTCTAAATCACTGTGGGCTCGAGGCCTGAATACAATCGTTGAGCTTTTAGCTCTCGGTGGCTACTCTAGTCACAACTTTCATTATCTGGTTAAGCATTCATGAATGAAATGCATATGCCACAATTAATCACATTATTATGCACGTATGCATATGTCACAATCAATTAGCCTATGAATGACACAATCAACATTTATGTATCACAATTAATCACATGTATCCCAATTAGTCACATCATAGGCATATAGGTCGCAAATTCACATACAAGTAGCACTTCTATAACTAACTCCCTAGCACACAGTCATCGGACCTTCTGTTCGGAATTCACAATCGCAACAATTCTCAAACCCACCATTATTCACCACATTCAGCAATCAATTTATAAAAAATAAAATAACATAGAATAAAGGGTGTAATGAAACCATCTCGGTCTACTCACAGTACACTCCAGATTAGCATTTGCCTCCAAATTCTGGAAACGCCTGACTGCGAACTCTTGGCCATTTATTCAACACGTTGCACGCACATTAATAATTTTGCAAAATTATAATCATTGATGCACATATATGTACGATGCGTGTTCATGACTATCTCGGTATCAATCTATAAAATTTTATCTCAAAAACTATTCTGTTGTTACAACTTAGGTATGCCTAGGGTTTAGCCACACTAAAATCCTTAAATTCGTAATTTATGCTTATTGAAATTGTTCTAAAACCATACTTTCGGGTCTACTACTCCCGATCAATGATCCAATCCACATAGGGTAACCTAGGCAACCTCTCCTTGATAGAAAAAATTTCTCTACATATTAGGAATCCATAGACACTAAAATCACTCACTTTTGATCTCTATAGGTCCAATTATTGCTAAAACACAGACCAGAAAAAGAATCGTTCGGTCCTCTCACTTTGACTTAATCAATCTACGTCAATTTCATCTCCAAAATTCACAATTTCTTAAAGAAATGAAATTAAATGTCTCACGAATCCGATGCCTCGAGAATCAGATTAATTGGACGTCGGATGACAAAATTATTCACAAAAGAATTCAATTGGTTGATTTAGAGACAAAATAAAAATAAAACAAAAAATAAAAAAATTTCTTCCTTGCAGGCAGGCTCGTGAGGCTGCGGCTCGCCCTCGCGAGGGCAAGACCTCGTGAGGGCGAGGGTCAGTCCCTCGCCTGCCAAATTCATTTTTTTTCATTCTCTTCTCCTCCAATTTTCCCTCTCTTCTTCCCCAATGCATAACTATTCACACCAGTGTCCAAACTTCACAAATAAGGTCTCATTGAAAAGATCAGAAAAAATCCTACAAGTTCCATGGAGGATTCAAAAACCAATTTCACCCCTAAGGATGTCAAAAATGCAATCAAAATTTCTTTCTAATCACAAATTTTCCCAAACAATGCAACATTTTTCTAAAAACCATATCTTCCCATTCTCTTTGCCAAAAATTCCAAGCTTTATATAAAAATAAAGATCAAAATATATTCTACAACTTTCATGAATAACTTGGAAGCAAATTCAACCTCTAGACAGGTCAATTTCTCAACCAAAGTTTCTGCCCCCATAATTCACCCTAAACCATAACCACACTTTAAAAATTCATAACTTACAATACAGAAGTCCAAATTGTGCAAACTTGATATCAATGGAAAGAGAAAAGAAAGGTATACACTTTCTATGTATAGCTTGAAAACCAATTCCACCTCTAACTCGGTCCAATTCTCACATGATTGAGGCTGCCCTGTTAAAGAGTGTTAAATAAAGATATCACCTAAATCATATCTATACTTTAAAAATCTAAAACTTACAATTCTTACATCCACAAATAGCATATTATACATCATTACAAAGCTGAAACATTCCTCTACAACTTTCCATAAGACCGCTTGAGCTAATTTAACCCACAACCGTCCAGAATTGGCTTCAAAACACATTAATCACAAAATCTATACTTAGAGACATTTCACACATAAAGCACATTAATACTTGAATTACCATCTGAACGTTAACAAGTCATAACTTTCAACCTCAAAATCAAAAAATGTCATACTTAGTGGTGATAGAAAACTAACAAGAAAATATTAAACTTTTATGAAGACCAATTTCACAAAATCTGTCTAATTTAGCCTAGAAAAATTCCCTAAAGTTTCAGGTCACAAATCTTCAATGTTAGAATCATAAACATAGTACTATTCACCCTACACATATTGCCCACTTTCAAGGCAAAATTCAGAACCCTTCAAGCCATAATTGGACAGCACTTCCTTCACAATAATTTTAGCCAAACTTCTCAAGTTTAATTCAAGCCAAACCTTATCTCAATAGCATAACCATATAAAAAGTTATGACCAAATCATTGAAACATACACAAAGCAATTTTTTCCAGATTCACAACCTAACTCACATTCTTCCTCTTCCATACCATTTCTAAACCAATTCTCACTCAATTTACTTCATAAATCCACCATAACTAAACCACAAGCTATCCTTGAACATTAGTCCACAAATGGCAACACACATACTCAATCATATTTCTTTAATAAACACTCATCTAACATCATCAAAATCAATCCAACACACTCAATTCACCTATACTACATGTCATATCATTCATCCTCAATTAATCATAAATCAACAAAGGAAAATAACTTACCCATATACACCAAACACAAGTTCATGCAATTAATGCACAATACATCATAAGTAATGCATTTAACTACCAATTTATACCTAAAGCACAATTCTTACCTTTTCCACTTCTTCAAAACTTCAAAATCTCATAATCCTCCTACCTTTCCCTACCACACACGACCATCATCACCAACTTGAGGGGGTGAAGTTTAGGTTGGATATTTTTCTTTGTGAACACAAGAAGAGCAAGCCAAGAAGAAATAAGGTAGAAAAGATGAGCAAATTCTTTTGACCAAAGAGGAAGAAAGCTACGAAGATGGAGGAGAAAACAAACACATTTAAAGCACTAAAACCCTAGGAAAAGTGAAGTGTCGTGGAAGACCAAGGAAAGTGGGACTTTTATTAATCTATACCACATGGTGGCATGTTAGGCAAGTGACAAGTGTCACTTGCCACATGTCACCATCCTAAGCCTCCAATTAGTTCCTCTCCAATTAACTATCAATTTCTAGTCCAATTTCTCCACCAAAATTCCAATGGCTCAAAATTAATAAATCCTAAAATCAGGTATCTAATTTACAATGCCATTGAACAGTACTTTTTACTACCGGTAACCATTGGACAGTGCCAAGACAATCTTAAATACTCAGAATCTGTTCCAAATGACTATTCTACCCTTCCCCTCGGGGATGGGATGTTACATCGCTCCTTGAAGAAGGGAGACAATACAATGCACCATCTATTCAGGTGGGAAACTAATTTCATCTAACACCCTTTTCACTTTTTCTAACCAAAATTCATCCTTTTTAGATTCACTTAGAGATGTTCCAGTGAATTCTTCAGCTTTATACTTTCGTAACTAATCAATCAGAGCCTTGGGTACAGTCTTTCGGTGTAGTAAAATCATCATGTCTTGCGATAACTTAAATATAGCTTCCCTCTGAGTTGGAGATGGAGGGGAGATGGTGTTTTAGCTTCATTTCGATTGACAATGTTTAAGCATTGACTAATCCAGAATCGCTTAAACCATGCTCTGATACCAAAATGTCACACCTTAATACCCCTAGGAGGATATACAAATGCCACACAAAGTAAATCTAAAACAAACCAAGACATTCCAACAATCCCCAAAAAAGAAGGTTTGAGTTATAAATAGGAGACAATATACACATTGTATTTATCAAATCCGTTCCTTAAATTCAAACCCATCCATTATTATGGCTATTATAAGACATTTACATGAACTGCAAAAAATGTCTCATAATATTGAATACAACTCAAAGCTTAAGCATAAAATCTCCCAAAATATAATAAGTCCTTCTTTCGCCATTGCGGTTGTTCTAGCCTTAAAGATTTTTATCAAGACCTACACGAACAAAAAATCACCCAGCTAAGCATATAGCCTAGTGGGAAAATAAATAAATAAGATATAAGATGGCAGCTACTTCCAACATTCGTATAACATTTACATACAAATGAATCATGACATATCACAAAGCAATCTTTGATTATTCAAATTGGAGAGTAATTTGGCTATTAATTGCATTAGACCAACACAAATATCAAAACACATACAAAATTGCCTGTTAATCTTTTCATAATTGGGTAACGAGAACTTAATAGAAGATACATATGATTGGTATCTACAAAAATAGAAGAGACTTAAGTCTATAAAATAGAAAACATTGTAGTGTCTAAGAACAAAAGCAGTTGCAGGCCCTTCTAGGCATGCTTATTTACCCACAACTAGGACTTGGCATATTAAAGCAAAACATATTACATTTCAAAGCCACATGTAAGAGAAATAATGCATAACATATGAAGTTATTCGCTTATGCTCAAATGGAAAGTGTTCACTCATGCTCGATCAATATATTATTCTAAAAATTGTTATTATATATCTTAAATTTCTAATGACATAAAGTTGATGAAATTTGGTTCATTATTTGGAGAGTTATACCCAAAATACTATAGTTTATTCTCAAATAAGGACAATAACTAGAACTCATCTTTAAATCAAATTTCAAAACCATTAGAGATCGAACTCAAATTCAATTCCTTCATAAAAATTGTAAAAATATGATGTAGTTTAATCTCCAATTAAAATAATCCCATTTGGATATCTTCAGGTAAAGATATGGCTAAAATACTGATGCCTATTTAGTTGAATCACTCCATCTAACGAGGTACACACTCCAATTAACTCACTTAAGTCATATTATGAAAAAAAAAAGTAATGGCAAATACATATTTAAATGAACAAGAAACATCCCATTTTCATCTACGATACTTCCTTTAACAAACCCCTCATGTTACACTCAGAAGACCATAAAGATATCAAAGTTTCCACACCTTTAAAAGAAGTGTTTCAAAACCCTTATTCTTTACTCCAATTGCTTGCCTTCTTTGGTCTTTTTCTCTTTTACACAAAACAAGCCCATTCAGTACTCATTTTTAACTATCACAGATGTAAAACAATACCCTAACTAAAGAGTAGATGAGAAAAAGAGCTAAATTTTACCCCAAAACATGAAATTAACATACCTTAACTTCAAAAGCACAAAGGGATTTAAAAAGATGGTGGATAGAGAGATAGAAGCTCAATCTTCCATAGTTTTTTTGTTTGCCGAGCCTCGCTTTCTTCATCTGCATGTTTAGACAAAGGTACAGATGGATGACATACCATTTGCCACATGGCTAAGAGTTCTGGTGTGGGACATATGGGAAATGGCTCCATCCTATTAGTTTCTACTTTTCACCTTTCATTAATAGCAAAAATGACCACACCTTTGTATTATTCTATGAAATTGAATTCAATTTGAATATATTTAGCAAGTTAGTCCATAATTAATGTATCTTTATGCATGTATAACACAATTAACACAAATTACTAAAATACCCTACAATTCCATTAATATCGATCGTGGGGACTACAAACTACTAGGGCATAGTTTAGGCCTCACATGGATGGCTTGTATTCGACCTTATTCCACATGTCTTTACCTGTTCCTATTCGATTGCAAGTTTTCTAACAAAAGATGTTAACTCATCTAAACTATGTTCGGAGGATGAAGTACTTACCTTGTTAACATAAGACACATCATTTTGAGTGTTGAATTGTTAAGTATTAATGACCATTCAATTAATTAAAATACAAGCCTCTACAGGAGTCTTTTCATATAATGGTCCATCACTTGCTGCATTGACCAAACTCATCTCTGCAGGTAACAATCTCTCATAGAAATACTGGATAAGGATTTGCTCGGTTATGTTGTGATAGGAACAGCTAGAACATAACTTCTTAAAGCGCTCCCAATACTCGTAGCAGACTCTCTGTTATGTTATTTTATGGAATATATTTCATTCAATATACTTGATTTTTTTAATGCAAGAAAGTTTTTTTCCAAAGATATCCACTTCATTTCTATCCAAGTGTTCACACTCCCAACAAGTTGATCAAACAACTATTTTTTTTTTCTACATCTTTCAATGAGAATGGAAAAGCTCTCAACATGATTTGCTTGTCTATCATCTTTAAAGGCTTTATGCTCAAAAAACCACATTGAGTTTCTTGAGATGCTTTTGCACATCCTTACTTACAAGAAAATGAAAATTAGGGAACAAATGTATTAATCCAAACTTATGTTCAAAAGTGACATGCTCAGTAAAATTAAGAAATGTAATGGATAAAAGTCTTTAGGTTATCTATTATAGCCAACTCCCTTAACGTTCATGGATTTTCATTATTTCTTCGAATTCAAGTTTTGGTTCTAGTTTTGGACTTGTTCTTGCCTTCCTTCTTAATCTCTGTAGTGTCCTCTAGATATTCGAATCAAATTATACAGATTCTCTATTATGAGATCTAGTCACTACCATACACCAAAACTAATAAACTTGAAAATAACTAAAAGAAAATATTATAAACAATATGCTTCTAAAACACCAACTATAATCTTAATCAAAATTAAATCACCACTCTATCTGGCAATGGTGTCAAAATTTAACAGTGCGTATTGAGTGTAATGCAAAATTTACCTAACTCTGCCACCAAAAATTTGTAGTTATGGTTAGTTGAGATCGTATCCATAAGAAATGTTAGGTTAGCTCTCATAATAAAAATAATCGATACAAAGGAAATAAAAGGGGGGTTTTGAGTTTGAAGCAATTGAGAAAATAAAGTACACATAAACTAACAAGAACAAATTATAGAAAACAGTCAAAAATGATAAAAGTGATGAATATGTGTGAAACTCGATTCTCGAATCAATCTCAACCTACACACAATTAAACATCCTTCATTGTTAATAACTCTTTCACATCTCTCTTAGAACTCTTAGTCATAGACTAACAATAAGCTCTATTAATTCCAATTTTCCCTTAGGTCATGTTTAATTAATATACGATCGTTAATTAAATCTAACTTCCAAATAACCTATAATACACTCTCTAGATTTAATTGGGCAACCACATTACGATATGGAAAACATGTCAATATAAGAAACAACCACATAATCTCAGGTAATTTAACCTAGTTTAATTTATCCCTAATGAGTTGAAATCATTAGTTTCCATAAATGAATCTCAACATATCAATTACAAATTATATTGAGTATTCTAACAATGAATCCAAATACAATGATTACAATTTGTATTAACAATTCTAGCAATAGGTTCACAATATAAACAATCTAATGATAATGAGAGTGCAATTATCCATAGATAAATACCCAAATTGATTGAGCAAAGGATAACCTAAATAATGCTAAGAGAGAGATTCAATATTAAACAAAGATAAGATAAGTTCAATCGTGCACTCTAGGCATCAATTTCACCTTCGAACTAGTGTCGGGAAGTTAGCCTTCCATATTCTCCATAAGTCCCCAAGAAGTAGCTTTTTTTACCTCCATTCCTGTTGAAAATCTAAGAGAAAAATGAAGAAAAACTTCATATGTTAACATATGTTTCTACTATCACACAATAGTCCCTTTATAGTGAAAAAATAGGTTAAAATAGGATAGGTGGCAAGTCATGGGTGTGACTTGGTTTTTCATGCCCATGAAACCTAGTGTCACAACCATGACACAATTGTCATAGGTGTGACTTAGGTCTCGCATCCATGACAAATTTTTCACGGCTGTGAGACACATCTTATGGCCCTGATTTTTTTCATTCTTCATTCTTTTGGCATTTTCTTGTTTCATCTTCATTCTAATCCTTCTCCTTCTTACGCTGTGAAGACAATAGAGTATAAATCTCAAGAAGATGGCTCAACGAGTATGCTTTCGACTCACTTTAGCTATTATGTTTCCATCTTGTAAATCAACTCACTTTAGCTATTATGCTTCCAACCCAAAATCAAATATGAACTAGAATGAGTGTTTTAAACATTCTAAAGAATTAATCACTAAGTGTCATGGATTAAATGTATCAACAGTTAAGCACATATCAATAAATCATTGGAATGTAAATAGGTTGCGTAAGGTCCCCTTTGGAAACTTAAAAAAGGATTATCTTATCTGAAATAAACTATAAACATATTGTTAGAGCATTAGTGTCATAGATAACAATCACTTTCTTATTGAAAAGACTATTGTGATTAGAGATAATTTGCCAGTGAGCTAGAAAATAGCTCAGTAAGTTACAATGATCCTTTCTAATTTTTTTTTCCAAAATTTCTTCTATAGAAACTTTATTTGGCAAAATTATATTCTTGATTATCGACTTCTTGCTAGGAGCATTTGCTCCTCTAACATTCTAAGTTAACATGTTCGTGTTGTAACCTCCCCTAAGTTGGGTTTCTTTTTCCTATTTGACCTTCTTCTAATAACATTCTCAAACTCCTAGTCATTTTTCCTTCCTTTCTTTCTTAATTATTAAGAGTTTTATTTGGGTTAATCTTTATAAGAGTTGGAGTATCTTTTGTAGCATTGATGGAATTTTCCATATCTTCATTCACTTAGTGAGCATTAAAAGATACGTTGTTTGTAGTCATGTCTATTACATCAAGAAGGATTGCTTCAACATCTTTTTAATGATTAGCATTGATCTCAATAAGTTCCTAATGATCTCCTGTCTTAAAAATTCTTCCTGTTGATCTCCATATTTGCTTCTTATCGAGTTGATTTCTCTAACCATATGAGACTTTTAATTTATCACTGACAGGCTCCAAGTCTGCATTTAGTCTTATGAAAGGTATTGCTTATGGTAAATTAGATAGTGAAGTAACTAGGATACAAATTCTTGCATAGTTAATTTGCTTAGTCTCAACTGTTGACTGATCCAAAGACATTAGCCTACCTTTATAGCTTGCAAGATGGATAAGGTCACTAGTAGTCCAATATTCAAGACGAACCTAATAGAGACATATCCAAATGGGGATGTTTTATTGCTTAAGTTACTCCAACTTAAGACCAGACCTCCATAATTACAACAATAGAGGTTTATTATGGACATACTAAGGTGCAACCTGTACTACAATTTTTTTTTCCTTTAAACTCACAAATCTGAATAGGAATACATCATCATTTTCCAACATAACTTCAAATAAACTATGTTGTTTCCAATTTTCAGATTCCCACTATTTCACTACTGGAAATGTAATCCTTTTATCCAACTCTAATCTTCAAAATTTCCATTAAAGGTGACACAATTCTCCACTTAGAATTCTTACTGGGAGGATAATAGGTTAGTTTCAGCTCAATTCTTTCACCGTTGACCAACTAAGTCCATATTTTGTGGATAAGAATAATATTATGATCTAAAGATTGAGTGTTAACTAAAGTAGAAACAAGTAGTTTTTCATAGGGAGCCTTGGAACAATTAAGTTCAGATTGGGAAATATGAAGTGTCCATAGGATAAATATAGAGACAATTATATAAAAATTAAAAAAAAAGGATAAAAAGTGTTTTGGAGAGTAATGAGTAAAATAAGGTAGAATAGCTCAAGAGAAGAGGTTGATCGAGCAATGATTATGAAGCAGATAAAGGGAGAGATGAAGTCATAAATGGTGGCAGAAATGAAAAGAGTTGGAGAAAGATGATGGAGTTGTGAAATGATGTATAGATTCACAACAACAAGGAATGTAATAATGAAGGGAGAAAAAGTCATTGAATCAGATAAGGAGTTAGAATGGCGAAAAGTGCTTAGACGAGGTTGAGAGAGAAGAAATCATGAAATCAATATTTTTTCTAGAAGAAATCATGAAATCAATTTTTTTCTAGTCAACATTTATTCTTTCTCTTTTAAAGAAATAAATTGTAATCTATGGAACTTTCTCTTTCAATTACGTTTTGAACTTTCCTTTTATATCATATTAATTATTTACTAGTTCATATAGTGATGGATTTTTTTGACTACCACATAAGTTTCTTTACTTGAACAAGGGACTCAAGGAAGGCAAAGTATTTTCAAGCTATAGTAGGTAGGGTTTCATTGTTATTGTCATAACCTAATTATTCTACAATTTTAGTTCTCTTATGGCCAAATTCCCCTTTTCTCTATGTTTTTTAGGAAATTTCTCTACTAATTCGTATTGAATATGAAAATAAAGTTCAACATTATGACACAAATAACGTACTATTTTCTTTTTATGATGTATTAATTTTGCATCCTTAATTCAGTTTCAAAGTTGCATCTACTCATATTAATTGTTTTTTTATAATGCCTTAGAAATTACATTGTTTCCTAATTGTTATTGGAAATGACTTCATCAATTCATCACATATAACAGTATGGTCTTTAACATTTTTCTTGAACTGGTTTATGGAGGATGAATCAAATCTATATGTTCCTTGATCTTGTAACTCGAGGTTCCCTTCTTGATCTCTATCATAAATACCACTTCTTGGATTATGTTCTTTGAGCATGCTTAAAACAGATAATGCAAAACTAGAAGTATCTTCATGATCATGATGTTGTTCATAGGTAATGGGTGATTCACTATAATTTATAGTTCAAATGCTCTTAACAATCTTCTACATTTAGTTTTTGGTTGAAATTGATTTGTTTTTCTAATTATTTATTCAATTATTTTTCAAAATTTGCAGGATTTACTTGCTTTCACTATCTCTTACGCCTCACGTTCTAAGTAAACATCTAAAAGTTAAGTGAATTATAGAACCATTATGTTTTATACACCTTTCCTTATTGAACTTTCTTTAAATTTAAAGGACATCAAATATGCGAATATTTTAGTTGATTCAAATTGATCTATAAAACTTGTAGACTTTGGATTGGTAAAGCTAACATTTATGTTCATTTTGACCGTCCTTGCTTCTTTGGGACTCCTAAAAGTGTTAGTATTTCTTTTGATTACATTCTTTTCATTTTTAGTCAAACAAATTAAATGATGATATATCTTAAGATAGTAAAAGTTTGGAGACCTTAACTGTTAACACCAATCTTATCCAATTAATGGTGTTTACTCTAACATCTTCATGTGAGTTACATTACCATTTAACAACCTCAAATTTCTTTCCTTCTATAAGGAGTATATAGAGCATCCAAGACTTAATTAGGACAACATTAGGTCATATCTATATATACTAGTTACACCTGAGATCTACTAAGGAACCTAGATCTAATTATGGCTTGTAATTTAAATTTCACTAAGATAAAATGTCATTCCATATCCATTTAGAGAAATGATAATCAAATAAAAGAAGGATAAAGGATTCATCAGAGCCTATATACAACCGACAAAAAGTTGAGATATTGGTATCATCTCTAATTATATCCAATGTTGATAGTCTTTACCTTATTGTTTAAGCTCTCAATGCTCTTTTGTGGATTTAAAGTTCTCTTTATATTATGCTATTGTAATGTTTATAACATTTAACTATTTGTTTGTTATAGATATCCAATATAATAATAGCTGGTAGTAAAAAGAGAGAAGAAAGTATTATTATAAAAATTATAGAAAGCAAGAATGTGTAACTCTAACTAGATTAATCAATTGAGAGGTTAAAAATTGTAGAACATAGGAATGCCTTTTTCTATCACTTCCCATATATACTATAACTTAACTTAAATACCTTTTTCTTGAATTACAAAATGGATAAAGATGCAACTAATAAGTGACCATGTTATGAATGATAATTTTTTATGGTGTTTGCTTTCATTAGAATCAAATAATTAGTGTATCAACTAGTCTCACAAAAAATTTTAGTCAAAATTTAAGAAACCTTGTTATTTGTTACAAATTTATGGACCTGGACAACCCTTGGCAGTCATTCAGGTTATGCTCAAATGTTTTCATAATTTGAGCAACTTTGTGATGTTAAATATGTTCTTTATTGTGAATTTCTCTATATATTACTTTATTTCTATTATTAATATCTTGTATAGGACCAAAGGTCATCTTTTAATATTATATTATTTTTGTTGGTATAATTTGATGATATTTATATAATTTTACTTTATATATAGAATGATCAACATTTTGAATTAATAATATTTCTTTATAATTTAATTTTATAGTAATAAGAAAATAATTCACAACCAAAAATGTTAATATTTATATAAAAATGTTTCAAATTACTCAATATCATGGATTATGAAAAAAGATGAAAATAATGTTTAACAATGTCTTTTTATATTTGTAGTCAAAAGTCTTTCCTTAAAATATTTAAGAAAAAGTAGTTAAAAATTGTACCTACAAAATAATAAAACATAGAAAATAATATATCGCTACAAAAAAAATATAGCAAAGGCTATATAGTTAAAAAGGAGAAAACATGGTCAAAAATTATTGGCTACATTTTTATTTAGTTTTCAATCATTTGGTGCTAAATTTTTTCATGTTGATGTTGATTTATATTCAATTTTTAGGTACATTTTTCAATTTTTTAGCTACGAAACCATTTTGTAGCTAATATCTTTTGACTATGATTTTTAAGAATGTTAACTATAATTTTCAGCTACAAGGAATTAGTCACGCTTTATACAATGAAATGAATATATCATAAATACCTATAACATATTTGGATAAATTGATTACATTTTCTTTCGTATCTTTTGTCTATGATTTTTAAGAATGTTAACTATAATTTTCAGCTACAAGGAATTGGTGACACTTTGTGCAATGAAATGAAAATGTCATAAATAACTATATATAATATTTTTGGATCAATTTATTATGTTTATCGTCTACTTTGTTGTGGTAAGAACAAAAAACTCTTAACAAAGTAAAATTAAATCTACCTTTATTTATAAAAATTATCTCCTTTATGTAAGGTGAACTTTAAAAAAATGTGGTTGAAATCTGAAAAATGCTTGATTGATTATATTTTTACTTCATAATCCTTAGTGATTAATGTTGTAATGTGCTTACGATACTTATTTTGGTTCATATTTTGCTTTTAGTACTAGTTAGAAGAACAAGAACCAAAATGAGCTAAACTCATATACATGGTGTCATTCTACTAATGTTCATTCTTATTTACCTTAATAGAAGTAAAGAGATGAGATAGGGTGAAAAAAGGATAAAGAATGGAAGAAATGAAGTTATTATAATTTACACAGTCATTTATAAGATCATGTAACTTACTAAAAGAATATAGGAACACAAAGATGTAGCTTCAAGCACCTCTATAACTCTATACGGCCATGTGTGGGCTTACACGGTCATGTAAATGAGCTACACGACCATGTAAATGGTCGTGTAGCTCACTTTGAGCATGTATTTTTTTTTATTTTTACAATTTTTACATACAAATTCACTTGTATGTCAATGTATCTAACCACAAATTAAGATACAAACCTTAGTTTAAGTACTAAAGTGCATTTAAGAGTCCAAATGAGGTATGAAACATTAAAGACTCAAAATGGGGAAGATTCCTTACCATTAGGAAATTTATAAGGAGCAAAACTTCATTTTTTTCAATTTAATGGGATGTTAAGACTAATGAACATGGTGGTGACGAGATCTCCTCGTCAAGACTTTGTACAATTTGATCCCAAGATTGAAAAGACATTATGAAAGATTTATAGTGACCTAGAACAACTCTAGGAAAATAAAAAGAGTTTTACTTGAGGAATCCGCCAGTACGAGAACTCTTAGAGAGTTTGTTGCACCAAACTTGGCTCAAAGACATGCAATACTTTACCAAATGTTATTAAACATATTACTTTTGAGATTAAGTATGGTTTAATCCATATTTTGCCTAAATTTCATTATCATGCAAGTGAGGGTGCTTACAACCATATCAAGAAGCTTTATATGGTGTTTCTTAATATAAATCCTCCAAAGGTGATCGAAAAATAGATTATGTCAAGATTTTTTCCATTTTCATTGAAGGATGTAACAAATGTTAGATTTTTTATTTTCCTGCAAAGAGTGTGAGCACATGGATCAAAATAAAGAGGCAAAGTTTGGATAAGTACTTTTCAAAATCAAAGATAGCTAACATAAGGAAAGAGATTTTTAAGATAAACCAACATCATCGAGAATCCTTTTACGAGTATTAGGAACACTTCAAGAAGATAAGTGTCAGTTGCCTTCATCATAATATGATAGAACAACTAATAGTTATATATTATAGTTTTTTTTAGAGGTTTAAGTTTTTCTTAGAAGATAATCATGTGTTTAGGGCTTAGAATTATATTTTTGTAAATGTCTTATGTTTTTAATTGTTTGATTGTCTTATCAAGGATTTAATCATAATATTATGTTTTTGTTTGATGTCTTTGATAGAGAGCGGAATCAGGAAAATTGAAGAAAAGATGAAAGACTTGAAGAATAATAGCATATACTATCGTGCACATTGTTGGTGTGCATGGGATGAAGCCTCTAGCACAATCATACATCCCATGTAACATCCTGTCCCCATATTAAGAGTTAGAACCCAAAAGTATGGTACATGTGAAATCAATGAGAGATTAAGAAAAATGCATTTTCATACTCATGCATATTTTAGCATACACGCACTTAAATTTGGATGTTCTGCACACATTTTAAATAACTATACATGCACTCATTGACATTCTAAGTAAAATTGAATTGTAAAGTGATATTGTCGAGAATTATGGTTACAGTGATGAATATTTTAGATGGTGGATTTAAGAATTTGGAATTATTTATAGTTGTGTTGAATGGATTCTGGATTGTGATATATAAAAAAATTATGTAAGTTGATGAAAAAATATTTGTCTCTGTTATGGTTTAGAAGATTACGTATATGGTTAATGTACTGTTCATGTATGAAAATATATGAAGTCTTAACAGAAGTGAATTTGAATAAGTAATGTAGTGTTAAGTATATAAATTTAAAGTGTGTAATGAAATGAAGTTGTTGAAAATGTATAATATAGAAAAATGGAAGTGCAGGAATTAGTGTTATCTGAATATGCTCTGTTTATGGTGTTGGTGTGTGGTCTTCATTTTGATCCTGTTGTGGAAATGAATTTAAGTGAGTTTAATGATATGAAATAAAGAGTTAGTGAGGTTGTGGTATAGAGTTGATAAATTGCTAAGTTGTTGAAGAATTGGAAGTGTGGAAAATTTTGGAAAAATGCATCAGATGAAAATAGAAAGAGAAATAAAATGCAGAAAATGGAATGAGAAATTAGATTTTTTATGTTTTGTGTGAACCTTGCATTTTTTATTTGTTTGTGTTGTTGAGCTGAAATGAAGCTAGAAGAATGTGTTTCAGTGTTCTATACGTTAATTAAAGAAGATTGAATGAGAATAAAGAAGTGGAGAACTACAGTAAAGAGAGAGGTAGTAAATATCAGTTTCAAGTTTTTAGGCTTTGGAGTGTAAGTTTGATTTTGTTTTGTTTAAAATTTGTATGAAGTATATAAATGCATTATTAATAAGTTAGAAGAAATTAAGTTGGAAAAGTATAAATGAAGATCTAGGAAGAAGAAACACAGTGAATGAAAAAGAGAGGTTAGAAAGGTTAGCACTGATATGAAACTTCCTTGATTAAACTGTATTGATCTAGGAAGATTTTGACAAAATTGTATTGATAAAATTTGTAGATATTTTGTTAGGCCCGGGTCCCGGATTCCCCGATTCCCGAGCGGCCCCTCGGGCTGCGCCAGCGACGGGCGCCCAAATACCCTCGGACCTAATCCCAACATCCATACAAATCCATAATTCAATACATACAACATATACTCATACATTTAGTCTAAACATCCATCAATCATTCCATTTGCATAAACCATCTGTCATTATCATTTGAAGAAATTTAACAAGTATTCTCAAATGCAGCATAATACAAATAACATTAAATCCAAAATACATGAGAAATGCTCCATGATGAAATGCTTGGCGGGCTAACCACAATACTAACTTAACGCAAGGCTCCTAATTAGCTGGAAGTTTCCGATGCCTCGCAAGGTCAACTATCGTCTCGATCTGCACCTGAGGAGGGGAG
>JANITW010000235.1:47295687-47312716 GCA_027564335.1 Erythroxylum williamsii
AGTGGTCTACATGAAAGTCATAGAAGATTTTCCTAGCTTTTCAATGATGTATCATATGTTATTTGTGGATGTGAGAAATTGGAAGATATGAAATTTGGAAGTTGGATGTTGATTTAGGATGACACATTTCTAACAGAAACTTTGATTGAAAAATTGACCTAGTTAGAGGTTGAAATTTCTTTGAAGTTCTTCATAAAATTTTTATATTATGTTCTGATCTTTCCATTGGTGTAAAGTATGGAAATTTTAGGCTATGAAATAGGAAGTTATGATTTTTACAAGTTGTTGTTACTGTTTGGGAAGAGTATTAGTAGACAGGAAATTTGAAGTGGTTTTTGACTCCCTTAAAGTCCAAATTGATTTTTCTGTCCTTCACAAAAGTTGTAGGTTGCTTTTTTATCCTTGCATTGATATAAAATATGACATTTTTTTACCTTGGAGTTGAAAGATAGAAATTTTAGAAGTTGAGTTACTGTTTTGGGATGACAAGTAGGGGCAATAACCTTGGAGCTTTCTATTGATACCAAATTTGTCAAATTTGGAGTTTGGGAGCAAGAGTTTTTTCAATATATATAGTGGAAAAAAAAGAAAAAAAGAAATTCATAACTCACATGCGCCCTCGCGAGATGCTCGTGCGCGCGAAGGTGCGACGCTGTTTTGTTGTTCCCTTGCACGCAAAACGCTGTCGTTTTGGATTTTCTTCTAATTTTGCTATTTTCTCCCTAATTCGACCCTCTTCCAATCTTTTGCTTATATCTTTTCCATCCGACATTTGATTGACTTGATTTTCAAAGCGTTGGATTCCTAAGACATCCATCTATCTGTCCATGGAAAATTTGTGGATTTTTGAGATAAACTGAAAGATATTGATTTAATCAAAATAAGTTGGATAAATTTTCTAAACATGCTTCAGTATTTTTGTAAATTCTTAAACTGTAGAGATCCGATTGAATTGATTCTTGCTGAAAACTAAACTAGAGACATGAGACTACATGTTGTATGGAGGAATTGAATTTCAATTTAACCCCTAAGATTTTCAATTTCTGAATTGAATTCGGGTTTAGTGTTCAGTCTTGGATTAGTAAGAGCTGAAATTGTTTAGGCCATAACTTTTTTTCTAGTCATCCAAATGAGGTGATTCTTCATTTTTATTAAACTAGAGAAATAGGTCTACAAATGTTATTAAGGACTCGAGTTTCAATTTAGTCTTTATGAATATCAATATTCGGATGGAAGTAAATTGTAGGAATTTGTTTTAGCATAAACATAGTCCAAAATGTTTAGGGAATAACTTTTGGAGTGGTGAAACGAATTAGATGATTTTGTGTCATTATGAAATTGAGACAATGAGGAACATTTCTCTAGAAGGAAGTTTTCGTAAATTCCTTCAAATTTAATGATTAGAAAATGTCCTAAGTTAAGCATGATTTAATGATCTTTTGAGACTTTATTTTATTTTATGATATTTTGGGACCTTGATTTATTTTATGATTTTAAGGACTTAATTAGCATGCTAATGTGAATAATGAGCATGTTAAATTGAGTAAGATCATATGGCATAAGTTGATTGGATTAAATTAAATTAAAATGTTAAAAATGCATGAAGGGCAAAAGTGGAAGATCACTTAAAGTTTTTAAGTTATAAGGCATATATGTAAGGGCATAATGGTCATTTTGCATTCATTAAATGCAAGAAGAGTGGGTTGTCGTTTAAGAAGAGGAGAAGCACAAATTTGTTTAAATTAGAAAGAAAAGAAAGAAGAAAGAAGAGAGAAGAGGGAGAGCTTTCGGTGGAAAGAAAGGAGAAGAAGCAAAATAAGCTAGGTTTCGATTTTTATGGGTTTTCAAGAAAGATTTTAGAGATGCTCCAATAGGGAAAAAGATGGAAGAAGATGAGAGCTCCAATATGAGCTAAGAAATTTCAAAATTGGAGAAGATTTAAGGTAAGAGAAGATTTTGATCTTTGATGTTTATTTTGGTGATTATGCCTTATGTGTTTTCTAAAGTTAATTTTGGTGATTATGCCTTATGTGATGTTTAATTTGGGTGTTTATTGATTAGGAAATTCTAATTTGGATGCAAGAAAGGAAAGGAGATTAGATGCTTTGGACAAGTTTCAATCATAGATATGAGGTGGGTACCATGTTTATAATTTGAATTATAAGCTATGTATGTGTTTTCAAAAAATCAAGAAAGTGAAAGGGTTTTCAAATTATTGTTTTCAAATGTTAAATTCATTGTTTCGAATAATGTGATAAAATTGATGCATTTTGAATGATTGTTTGATTGATTCGAAATTGTTGCTAAAATGTTGCATTCTTTATGTGATTGAAATATTGTTATGTGAATGTTAATTGAACTTGTGAATGACATTTGTATGAAATATGACATGATATGAAAATTGAATTTTTTCGAAACGTGCCTTCGGGCTAATCTTTTTTCAAGTATGAATTATCTGTTATGTGGGTTTGTTTAGGTCCTATAAGAGGGTCAAGTGCACTTGTCTAGGCTTCACCCACCTGTCCGCTAGTGGCATTGGAGCTCCTTAAGGACTCCTACAAGTTTACGACTACACAGGACCGCTATGCAGGAAGGTGTAGTATGTTCTGTTCACGGCTACACAGGACCGCTATGCGGGAATGTGCAATACGTTCTATTTCTGGACCGACCCAAACCAATTGTTTGATGTGTTATATGTTTATGTGTGTTATAATGTGCTGCATTCATGTTTTAGAATTGTTCATGAATTGTGAAAATTTTGACATTCTGGAGAAATAAACACTTGAGGTTTTTAACCGTGAAATTTTTGAAATTGGTTATGAATGATTTGAAAAGTTGAAAAGTTTGAGAAATAAGCAATTTGCCAAATTTCTACTATGAAAATTCCATAAAATGGAAAAAGTTTTGCAAAATGATTTTTGCTTATTTTTCTGTTATAAACATGTTATCCACGAGCTGTAAAGCTCACCCCCTTTCATCCCCATCTCCAGGTATCGAGAAGGAGACCAGATGAAAGCAAGTTATGACGTCTGTTTATTTGTATATATGTTGTAGGGTTAAGTTCATCTTTTGTAAGAATAAGATTTTAGACGTTTGTGAAGGATTTTGGAATTTTTGTATTCTTGTGTATTTCAGATTTTGAGATTAATGTTGTATCGTGGCTTGAAATTTCCACTTTTGTTAGGTGATGCAATTCTTCTGGAGTATGTAATTGAATTATGGATTTGTATATAGAATAGAAAAGTGAACTATGGTTTTGTATACAAAATACATATGATTATGAATGTGATTGTTTGTGTTGGGATTCCGGACAAAAGGTCCGATGAATTGTGTTGTTGGAATTGAGATATTGAAGTGCTTATTGTGTATAAATTATGGATATATGGATATGTGTGTTAAGTGTTTATTGGCAAAAGAAAGGAATAATAAGGTTTTTGGGTAAATTGATGGTTATGATTGAATATGAAGAAATCAAGTAAATTGAGATTGTGATTGAGGATGAATTTCCAAATGGGAAATTAAATTACTTTGTATGAGATTGAACAAAGAATGAAGAAAAAAATTATACCGGATTGGATTGGCTTAGATTAAATGTCTTATGGGTTTCCAACACTAGTTTTCTCCTAAGTTTGCGTTTCTCGGATGTCGAAATTTACCCTTAAGTTTGATTAAACCATTTTGCTTTCTTTGACTTTCGCCTTATGTTTTCGCTTTTGATTTGGTTCTGCTTTATGATTTCTGAAATTGCACGCGCTTTTGATTCCTTTCGCTTTGGGATCCGATTTGATTTAGTTTGCTTTTGGCCTATTTTTTTTGTGTTCCGTTCTTTCAGATTTGATTTCTTTCGTTTGCTTCTGCATGCGTTTGCTTTGGATTTGTTTCCGCCACTTTGTTTTTCAATTTTTGATTCCAAGGTTGGGTTCCAGAAACGGGGCCCAATAGAGGATCCCAATGCTTATTTGGACTTCTTCTAAGAGATTTGTGAATGTAGTAAGGATGAGGCTCTTTCCTTTTACACTTAAGTATTGAGCCAAAGTGTGGTTGCATTCTCTCAATCCAATGAATTTCACAACATGGGAGCAGCTAGTGCAAGCCTTCTTCGCTAAGTACTTCCCCTTCAAAAAGAATACAAGGCTTATAAAGGAAATTACAAATTTCCAGCAAAACTAAGGGGAGTCTGTATATAAAGCATGATCACAATTTAAGGAATTACAATGGAGTTTTCCACATCATAACTTGCCAAAGGCTTTCCATTTGTATAAGTTCTATAGTGAATTTGCCAATGGGAGGCATCATTGATGCAACAACTGGTGACTCATTAATGTGAAAAATAGTTAAGCCGACATATGATCTATTAGAAGAGATGGAAAATAATAATTATCTTAAGACATTAGAAAGAAGTAGACAACAAGCAACCTGTTAAGATTAAAAGGGAGTGTTTATTATAGATTTAATAATGGAATTGCAGGTTGTGATAACAAGCTTAATAAAACAATTGAACAACTTGAAAGCCATATCATCTAACCCATTCAGGGCAATTCAGCATAAGTATGAGCTATGTGGATAAGAAATTCATATCGCAACTGATTTCTTCCTAGTGAAAACAACAATGTGGAGCAACTCAACTTTAGAGGAGAATAATATAGTTAGGGAGGTAATAATCCCTACTCAAACTCTTATAATCTTGGGTGAAATAACAACTCAAATTTATCTTGGTCTAATAATGCAGGAAATCAAATGAGAGCTCAAGCTCCATAAGCATTTCATAAAAGCAAACTTGATTCATTAGAATCAAAGATGGATAATTTAATGGATAAGTTGAATTCCAAGTTCATGAGCCAATATGAGATCTAGAATAATCATGCATCTTCCATTCATAATTTAGAGGTTCAAGTGGGCAATCTATCCAATGCATTGTCTACACAAAGTGTGGGGAGCCTCTTGAGCAACATGGAAGCAAATCTAGGGGAGAAACTAAAAGCCATCACACTTAGGAGTAGGAAAGAGTTGGAAGAGTCATCTAGAAAGAAAGTTGAATCCCACCATCTTGAAGAGCAAAAGAAAAAGGGAAAGGATGACGAGAAGAAAGAGGATACTGCCATATACACCAAAGATTCCATTCCTATAAAGGCCGTAAAAAACAAATTAGATGTACAATTTGCAAAGCTAGTGGAAAAGATAAAGAAATTACAAATCAACTTGTCTTTTATGAAGGCTTTGGAATACATTCCCAAGTAGACAAAGTTCTTAAAGGATATACTATCAAACAAGAGAACTTGGGAGCATAACCAAATGATTTATCTAATTGAAAGTTGTAGCTCCATCATCATCATCCTTATGCCTTCAAAATTAAAGGACACAGGGAGTTTTACTATTCCTTATAATAGACTATTAGGTTCTCACACGAGATCTCTCTTTGTATAAATTACTGATTTGATTATTTGTATGATCTATCATATTATTTAACTTTCATTACCCAATCTAATTGTTTTGCTATCAATTCACTCTCTCAATTTGTTACCAAAGCATGCAAATAGAACAAATAATCACAATACCTAATGTATTAATGTCAAAAGAAATTACATTAACATTGATTCAAAAAAAATCCCTAAACGAGTTTAAAACATCATCAGGGAACCTAAATCCATCACTATCAAATCCATCTTATACATTAAAAAAAAGAATAACAAAGATGAAATAAAGGGTCGGATGGACTAGGAAGACAGCAACAATAGCAACCCTTCTTCTTCCTTCTTCCTCTCTTCTCTTCTCTCCTTCTCTTCTCCTTCTTTGGATCTTTCTCATTGTAGCAAAATGGAGGCTCTTTCTAAAGTTTCTTATCTTTTCTTTTATAGTCTTTTCTATTTAGCATAAAAACTAGTTTTAACCTAGGTAAAAATGTCCTAAATAACCTTCGAAACATTGAGTTCGGAAGCAATCTCCATGTTTGTATAGGCCACGATCGTGGTATTTAAAATTGATTCTGTCATGATCATGTCCAATAAGGCCACGATCGTGGCTTGTCATACCTGCTTCTGTGCCATATACGCTTCTATCATGATCATGGAAGTTAAGGCCATGATCATGGCATTGGGTGCTCCACCGGGCTTCCTCTAAATCTTCTCGATTCTTTGATATTTTTTTCTCAAACACTAACAAATGCATCAAAGCACCTCAAACACATAGCATGGTCTAACGCATATAACACTTAAAACAAAAGTATCTAACCAAAACATAACTCTAAACCTAAGCCTGCATGAATTAATTAATTAACAACTAAAAACATAATAAAATACCTACTAAAATATTATGCAACCTACAACTATTAAGGCCATAGGTTGACAAATATTAGATATAAGAAGAATCAGTCCTAATGTGGTGATGCGTTAGATTAATCTTGAGGAAAGAAGTAAGACGGTGAAGGAAAGACAATGAAAGTTAAACCCTTACCTGAAAGAAGTGGTTAAGAAGGAGGTAGTTATATTGTTAAATGTAGGTATCATTTACATAATTTTGAATAGCAATTGGGTAATCCCGGTACAATATGTATATAAGAAAGGAAGTATGATAGTGATAGAGAGTGAAAGTGGTGAGATGATCTCTACTTGAAAAGTCATAGGTTAGAGAGTATGTATTGATTATACAAAGGTCAATAGGGTGACTACAAAGGATCAATTTCCTCTTCCATTTGTGGATTAAATGATAGAAAGGGTGGTTGGTCATGTATTCCATTGTTTCCTTAATAAATACTCTGGAAACAACTAGATTTTTATCTATCTAGAAGATCAAAAAAGACCATTTTTTTATGTCCTTATGGAACATTTGCCTATAGAAGGATGTCGTTTAGGTTATGTAATGCTCCAACAACTTTTCAATGGTGTATGATGTCTATTTTTGCATATATGATTGAGGAAATGATAATTTTTCGATCTTTGGAAACTTATTTGATCACTACTTACAAAAATTTTGTAGAGTACTTCAAAGATATGAAGAGTCACATTTAGTTCTTAAAATCTGGATAGAGTTCTTCAAAGATATGAAAATTCACATTTATATCTTAACTGGGATAAAGGCCACTTTATAATGAACAAAGGTGTTGTTTTGGGAAATAAGATGTCATGTCAAGGTATATAAATGGATAGAAACAAAACAATGATCATTAAGAAACTGCCACCACCGATTAATTTCAAAGGCATTCAGAAATTTTTAAGACTTACAAGGTTTTATAGTTGATCCAATAAGGACTTCTATCTCATTGCTAGACCTTTAAGTAATCTTTTAGTTAAAGATGTGTCTTTTATATTTACTTATAAGTGTTTATTTGCTTTTAATGGGTTAAGGAGGCACTTACATCAACACTAATATTGAAGTCACTAGATTGGTCATTGTTGTTTGAAGTCACGAGTGATGTTAGCAACTAAGCTATAGGTTACGTATTAAACCAATGGAAGGAAAAAACGTTGCATATGATTTACTATGCAAGTAAGACATTAGTTAAGGCCCAGCTAAATTACACTACTACTGAAAAGGATTTGCTAGCAGTGTTTGTATATGACAAGTTTTCGTATTACATTTTGGGATTTAAAGTGATCATTTTACTAATCATGCACCGTTGAGGTTTCTTTTTGCCAAGAAAGACATAAATTTGAGATTTATCTAATGGGTGCTTCTCCTACAAGAATTCAACATTAAGATTAGAAATAAGAAAGGAGAAAAAATTGTAGTGGTTGATCACCTACCACATCTTGAAGGAGGGGAATTGAAACAAAGTGATGACATCAATAAGCAGTTCCCCAATGAAAACTTGATGTTGCTGACCGCCTAGTGGTATCATGATATAACAAATTACGTCATAGGTGGTATCCTCCCCCTAAACTTTTCTTATTAATAATAAAAATGTTTCTTGTATGGGTGCACTCGGTACTTGTGGGATGGGTCAATCCTTTATAGAAATTTTGTTAATGGTTTGATTAGAAAATATGTTCTAAAGGAGGAGATGTTAGACATACTAACACGTTGTCGAGATTTTACTTGTACAAAGCATTAAATAGGAAACAAGACAACGGTGTGAGTATTGTAATGCAAGTTTTATTAGCCAAACTTGTTCAAAGATGCTAAGGAATTTGTTGCACAATGTGATAAATGCCAAAGATATGAAACACTTCCAAAAGAGATGTTATGCCACTTTCTGATATTTTTTAAGCTAAAATTTTTTTATGTGTGGGGACTAGATTTCATGGGACCATTCCCATCCTGCATGGGGAACACTTACATTTTAGTCAGATTAGATTATGTATCACCATGGGCTGAAGCAATGGTGAATTCAAATGATGATGGCAAAGTGGTTCAAAAGTTCACCAAGATATTATTCAATAAATTTAAAGTGTCAAAAGCCATAATTTATGATGAAGGAGTCCATTTTTAAATCTTTCGAAGCTCTTCTTAAGAGATATAAAGTCTATCATCATGTGGCCACACCATACCATTTGCATACAAGTGGATAAGTGGAGGTTATTAACTGTGAGCTTAAGAGAATATTAGAGAAGATGGTTAATAGGCATTAAAGCTTGATGATGCTCTATGGGCTTATCAAGCCACATTCAAGACTCCAATTGGTACAATACCCTTCCAGCTTGTTTATGAAAAGGCTTGTCAGTTGCCTATGGAGTTAGAGCACAGGGCATATTGGGTGGAAAATGCCTTGAATTTTAATTGGAAGAAAGTTGGTAAAAAGAGACTCCTACAATTAAATGAGCTAGAAGAACTTCAATTGAATGCTTATAAGAATGTCAAGTTATATAAGAAAAATTTAAGCACAGCAATATTATTTAACTAATGACAGAAGTTGTTCCTAGGAAAGCTCAAGTCATATTGGAGTGGGCCATTCAAAAACCCTCGTATTCAAATGTGGAACTTTAGAGTTGGAGAATGATAAAAAGGAAACCTTCAAAATGAATGGACATAGGTGTAAATTGTGTCTCAAAGGATTCTTTTCACAATAAAGGAAGTGATTTCTTTCCTTTTTCTTGATTGAACATGTTTGAATGAGGAATGGTCAAGCTAATGAACTTAAATTAGCATGTGTTATTAGTAAGGTTTTTTGTAAATTCTTTTGTGTGTGTTTATTATTTTCTTTTTTACAGTGAATTTGATTGATAAATATCATATTTGGAAAGGTGCTATAGGATAGGGAACATATTCTGGATGATGCATGAGGATTATAATACATAATATGTCAATTTTGGAGGTAGCATGGCCAAACACGATTGTGCATGGTGTGAATTTACATTTGGGCATGATTGTGCACCACATGCATGCTCATGCTAGAAACTAACTACATCACTTACATGATCATGTAAGACCTTTTCACCCCTCCCTCAAACCTTAACACCTATAAATAGTTTCTTTTCTCTTCTTCCACCTCTCATCTTCTTTCTCTAAGTAGCAGCCCCTCTTTATAGCTTCTTGTTTTTCTCTCAAAACTCACTTAGATTTCACGCTTTTTTTTCACCTTTATTCTATATTGACATTATTTACATATAATCTAGTGATTCCTCCTTAAAACACACCTTTTTAGTGGGTTTTACAAGAATTTGTCCTCACTTTCTCTCTCTTTCATTTTGGCCCTTTATTGTTGTTTCTTAGTTATTTTGTAGGTTTTACTCTCCTCGATTTCTCCAAAAATAAAAAATTACTAAATGCTCAAACCCAAGGGAAAACGAAGGTGTTGGGTGATGGTACACGTGAATCGGCAACGAATTTTAAAGCTCCTTTTCCATTCTTCTCTCAAAAAGAAGGTAAGAAATTTCAAAGCCTTCATTCTAAAATAATTATATTTTGATTTTTTAATTTTTTAAGATTTGAATTTGAAATAAAAATTTGAGTCTTTGAGTGCTAGAATTTAATGGGATAAATTTATGCATTGTGATTATCTTGTGTTTAAAAAATTAACCCTTAAATTCTACACAACATTATAATATAAGTCAGGTAAGTTAGATAATTTTTGGTTTCAATTGTGAGAAAACCCATATTATTTGAATTATGATATCATGGATGAAATCTTTGGTTTTCTAAAGTCAAGAATTGATGAGACATTAAAATTTCCATGTTAAATTTATAAGTCATACTATTTTTACTAAGAGTCAAAGTAATAAGTGCTTTAAAATAGATTTATTACTACTTTAGTGCATCGATAATAAGGTTCAAGTCTGTACATCCTCCAATGTGTTCCAAACTATAGTTACTTTGTTGACTAAGAAGAGTAGCTATCTAGGCATAGGTTTTCTTATAATTGCTCAAGCTCAATTTCATGGTGTTATTGTCAAACTAACCCTTAGGGGACTTAAGATCTTGAAGTGCCATGGTATGTAACTCTAAGATATCATCTATAAATCAAAAGTTAAACACAGGATAGGATAAGCAAGTTTTAGTTCCATACCTCCACAATAACCCCGACAAGTCTCATCAAGTGAAGAACCTAAGGAGGAAAAATACTGGGAGATGGTGCTTGAAAACTAGAAAAAATTAACAAGCTCTTATAGGGTCAAATAGACAGTACGGAGGCATAATCTAAGGAGATCATACATCATCAACAATATTAAAAAAAAGAAATTGTTAAAGTTTTTTGTTGTCCAAGATGTCCAAGTTCCATCTCTTACACCATCACCACCTAAATCATTGTAAGTATTCTTGCTCTTATTTTTTATTTATTGTTATTTCTCTATATTTTTATGGTTTTAGTTTCCATATTGAAAATAATGTATTATTTAAGTGTGGGGATGAATATGCAATTGCATGTCCATTATGTGTGATTTTATATTTTCATTGTGTTAGTTCTGAGTAGGTTGACATTGTGTGAAGAATTGGTTGCATGATGTTTGCATTGTGTGAATGTTTCAATAGCTTAGGATATGACACATATTCTTTTACTTTATGACATTTGTTAGGATACATTTATAATTACATACATTTAAACATCATTGGTAACGTTTCATGAGAGTTATTGACTAAAAAGAAATGAGGTAGGTTAAGAAATTGAAAATTGTGTTAAATAAATTTCCTATTGTGCTAACACTTTTTGAGAAATTTGGGATAAGAATAGAGTTGTTAGCTAGGTGAGAGTTGTGATATAGTTGAGTAACTAGAGGCATTTATAATAAAATGTTTTTCTTTATGTCAAAAGTTTAGAATGTCACTCCAACCAAACTAAATAAAAAACTTCACCTAATTGAATAAGAGGGGGACAATTATGATAAATTATTTGCCTTCATGTATAAAAGGGTATTTAAGATGCTAAATGAGGCATGAAGATATTGGGTAGATTCTTTACCCTTTGGAGAGCTGTGAGGAGCTAAACTTCATCTTTCTAGTTCAATAGGGATTTCAAGTCTGACAACACATATTGAGCATTAATAAATCTAATGATGTTGTTCTTAACTCTCTTTATAATTGGTTATGTCATTATATGACTAATGTTTTAGGATTTATGTATGAATGATTTAGATATTCCAAATAGATTGTTCATGTATGAACTTATTGCTAGAATCTAGATTGCAATATGTAATCGTTGTAACTTTGATTTACTTGTAGTAAAAAGGTTGTGCATCTTACGGATAATATAACATAGGTTAAACGATCCAAGTTTATGTTGTCGTTGTCTAGCCCTAATTAAAGATCTTACTTTGATTAGTTGCAACCTAAGGAAAATTTGGGATTAACAGAGCTGTTTTTTATTCTATAGTTAATAATTTTAAAGAGAGGTATGAGAAATATTTGAGATTGATTATGTACATTCCAAGATGGGTTCACAATAGACATAACATTCCTTGTCCTTTTGTGACAAAGGGGTCCTTTTAAACAAGTTTCATAATTGTTTGAGCGATACTTGTCTAAAATTTGTAATACATATTGAAGGTTGTACCAAGCACACCAAATCTTCTATGCCTGTAAAGGTGTTTTAACCTGGTTCTAGCCAATTTTATCCACACATTTATGTGAATCTCACGTTAATATGTGAATGGGATTTAATAAAACAAGGTAGTAATTAGCTTATGGAAACAGAAGATCTGGTCCCGTACCTGAGATACAATAAGAGAGCTAATTTATTTACAAGCTTGATGTGAAAGATTAAGGAACGACGTATATGCGTTTATCTAAATACATACACTTTTAATATTCTGAATATAGGCATATTTAATTATTAAAATGCTGAGAATCATTTTTATGACACCTTCTCTCATATTTACTTGTAAACACTTTAATTAACGGTGGAAGGAAATGGGCATCTATAATTATATCATCTAGTTGTACTTGGCACCACTTGCTTTGCGCTGTAACATGGACCCCAAACCCTTGTGTAGTGATTCGGATGATGCATGTTTACTGAGTGCATAGTTGTACCTCCAATTCTCCGTGAATCCTCTATTCGTAGCTATCTGTGTTGGGTGATCGAGACGAGAACCTTGGGACCAAATATCTCTTTTGTTTCTTTTCCAAATTCTTTATAACAATCATCCTTTGTTCGTTCACCAATGAATTTCAGCCGCTGCTTTAATTTTCGTTTGTACTCGATAGCTAACTATTCCTTTTATATACTTCTTTTAATAATTCGGGAGATAACGATAGTAAATCAAAGTCATTGGGAGAGGTAAAGCAGAACTTTCTTTATTTGTGTGTGGTCTTAATTATATGAATACATTTCAGAATATTCTAGCAGAAGTAAGAGATGCGGATGCAAAGTACTGCAGCAGTAGCATAGAAAGAGAAGGAACCTATTACTAGCAGAAGTAAGAGATGCGGATGCAAAGCACTGCAGCAGTGGCATAGAAAGAGAAGGAACCTATTACTAGAAGATAACGTGTGGTGTGACTGAACGCGTGACGCCATCAAAGCCATACATCTAGAGGTGAGGGAGGAAAGACCGTCCTCAAGTGGACAACAACACCACATCACGAGCTCAAAAATACGGTGGGACCCAAACCACATGGAAGCATCCAACCCAGTTTTACGGTTGAGTAGGACCAGATATTGTTGGACAGATTCAAAGATGATATCAGAATCCGATTGGATGGTTTACTAGCATTTGTCGCCTTTCCATTGTATGTCAGTTTGATGGGCTAATTTTAAATATGGGTTCGCAGAAGAACCTTCCATATGTAGATTATAAAAAAAAAAGGAAAAATGGGCATAGGCTGAAGAGGATATGATTCTTTCCAAACTATCAACCTCATAAAATTAAAGCATCCGTTACCTTTATGTCACGTCTTTGCTTCTCTGCTATATTCCCATTTTGTTTTTCCCTCCTTTTATCAGATTTTTGTGTTCGGTACGTCTTAGTTTATTTGAGTCCAATCTTCTTAGTTAGAAATAAAGCCTAAAACCATCTTCCACATCCTTTCTTTTCCCTAAATTTTTTACGGGAAGACTATTTTTTTAATTTGGTTCAGACTAGTTCTAGCAAAGCTGTACGTTGCCATTTGGATCCATGAAGTCGACTGTTGAATACGAGAATTCTCGCTTGAAGGTTCCTGCAAAACAAAGAAGGCACGTCGGGGGTTGTTTCCTGATAAGTCACTCCGACGCTCAAGTCAGTCTTTTGGTCAAGGTAAGATAGCCGTATGCAGAGAAAACTAGGGTTTATGGTTACATACCTCTATTACAGTGGAATTATACCTTATATATGGAGCAATAACTAAGTTTAGGTCTTTACGTGTGCATGGAAGTCTCTCACAAGCAAACGAGCTAAGGAGAGCGTAGATCGAGCCTGGGCTTGACATAGTCATTAGGTATGAGACTGATCTTTGAATAATAGACCGATCGACTCACGGGTCGTTTTAACTGAATTCGGACCCAGCACGACCGACCCGACCATAATTCTTTTTACTTGTCTAGGGCTTCTTCTATTGCATGAATTATTTACACCCAAATACAAAGTTGTTGATTTTTTCGGAAAATTAGTTTTTAAAATTTTTTCATTTATGACAATTGGACCAAGAAGAAAAACAAATTTCTCATATTAATTTCTAAATTTTTCAAAGAAGTTTTAGAGAGTAGTATTAAAATGATTGGAGATTCTTTCACCATGCTTTTTGACACTATCAATTAATGAATTTATTATTTTTACAAATATTATTATTAGCTCAATAATATTAAGTACTATTTTAAATTTAACGATAAATTTTTTTATCCAAATAATTTATAGTAACCTCAAATATTGAAATTGAAATATATTTGACATTAACCGTAGAAATAGCAACAATTAATTGATTTGAATTCTTCTATCTTTTTACATTTCCATTTAGAGTAAGGATGCATCTTAATTGATAATATATGTCATCTTAATCAAGCTAAATATGGTTTGTATCACTAACATTTGAATAATCTTGAACTTTTAGTTTAACTCTTTCATAAATTAAAAAAAAACTTTAACTTTTTTCAAATAGTTTTTTAAAAAATTCATAATTGTCAATTAATTATCACTAATATTAACTTAATATCTGCTTATTGTGTTTAAAGTATAAGAAATATTTAATCTTATACGTATTAACACATTCATGATTGATCTAATAATTAAAGTATATGGACCAAAATAGTTGAGATTGTACCTTAACTATTTTGTATTTGGAAGACCTTACAATCTAATGAGTTTTACCAATTACTTCCCTATTTAAGCATTTAAGTTCTTAACTTATGCCATAAATCATTATGTTTATATTAATTTGAGACTTCTAGGTACTTACTGGTACCCCTTGCTACAACCTTCTCAAACCCCCTTACGTGAGAAGGAAGTTGTTAAACTGGAAAGGAACTTTCTTGGTCATATTTCCACTTACTAGTTGTATGATAATAGGGAGAGATTAGAGCATAGAGTTTTTAAAAACACAGATACACAATCTGGAAATTTCTGAAACAATTATAAGTTAACCATGCTTTTGTTTAATTTCTTCCTCACAAACTAGGATCCTTTCTATTTGTTACTATAGGTATAAAAGTTGCCACTAATACAGAGATCTTCCTTTTAAATGTCTATCACACGTTTAAAGTCACTATTATAGTTCCTCAAACTATAATTACCCTCTGCCTCATTAAGGTATAGAATTGAGTTAAAATCCCCTAAAATCAACTAAGGATCATGACTTGTGGTAGCCAAGTCTCTCAATTTCTTTATTTAAGGCCCATCTATGTTCTTGTTTGACTCTAACTTTCCCCTTCTATCTTCTTCTCTTCTGCATTGGTTTTTATTTAACCATCATTACAGTTATCTAATTCCTAGTAACCATTGTTTTTGAATATTTTACTGGTTGGTTTCTAGATTTTCTTATGTGTAGTCTCTAGTTTCCAGGCATAAGTTATTTTCAATACAGCTTCTTTATATTACTTTTCATCATTTTACCTCATTATTGGTATTTCATTTGGCATATTAAGCTTTAACTAATACATAAATTCTTGCTTAATTGATTCTTTTAATTGTAGTAATTGCTTGATCCATGTACAAAGGTTTACTAACATAACTTGCAATATAGTTGAGGGCCAGATTTGTCCAATATTTGGGGACATACATATACATCCACATTGGTATGCTTATTGATCTAACATCTTCTACTACTATTCCAAGTCTCCAATTTTAAAGTAATATTGGCTTGTTCATAACATGCTATAGGCCTGCTTCAACAACTTTCAATATACTATTTTTACTAGAAAACCTCAAGAGAAAGTTACCTTCTTCATTGATAAGAACTTTAGTGATGCCAAAATATTTTTCGTTAGTGAAAGCCTAGGTCTTCTTGTTCGAGTAGGAGACTCATTTAAAATTGTAGTGTCAAGAACCTATAACTTTACTTTCTTGATTACTCCTACTATTTTAAACAAATTAATGGGATTCTTTTTAATTATATAAATTAGAAAATAATTTCTTCGTAAGTAGGATCCTATTTAATCTAATTTACCTTGATTTTAAACAATAAAGCAACCAAAATAAAATAGGTAGATAAATAATTACCAATAACATCTTATATAGATCACAGATCAATTAGGTAACAAATTAACGTTAAAACATATCGTGTATATTGTCCTTAATCATGTAAATAATTTTATGTGATCATTATTTTGTTCATCCAAATCACATAAGTTTAGACAAGTATGATCTATTAATTTATGGAAAAACATATTCAATTTACTAGGACCTTGAATTTTCTCAAAAAGCTTTAAAATAAATATAATTATGATTTTATAATTAAATAATGGAAGATAACAATAATGTTATTAGGATGTACTTAGTATTTAATTAAGAAATTTTAAAACTTTATCTTATTTAAATTATTATAATTTTATTAAATTAATTATATCAATCATAATTACATAATTATTTACAATTGTTTTTACTAGAAAAGGTAAGGTTAGGAATGCAATGGTAAGAGACAAATTAAAGGTAACTAATATTAATGAAAAATCAAGAGGGACAAGGCTTAGGTGGTTTGGACATGTTTAGAGTAGATACCTTAATATTCTAGTGAGACGATGTAAGAAGACTATACTTAAAGACTGTAAGAGGAAAAGAGGAAGGCTAAAGAAGAATTGAGAAGAGATGATCAATAATGATATGACTCTATTGGAAGTTACTGAGGACATGAATCTCACTGGAAAACTTTGATGTACTAGAATACAGATAAAGGATCTTGCGTAAAGAGGTCCTTATCTTTTTCATAGGTCTTAAACATTTTTCTTCAAGTCTTATATCTTGTATTTAGCCTAAACATTTAATATTTAATACTTCTCTCTTAGTTATTTAGCCTAAATATTTCCTTATTTAGTCTAAATACTTTCTTGTCATGACCTATTTAATTAATTTTCTTTCTTGTTTATGCATTTATTTAGTTATTTTATCTTTTATTTTTATTCTTCACTTTGTTCTGTATTTATTTTTACTTATTTTTATATTAAATTTATTCATTTTTATTTATATATTTATTTTTATTAGTATTATTATCATTATCTTTTATGTCTATTTTATTTTTATTATTTTATTATGTAT
>JANITW010000235.1:47361729-47373719 GCA_027564335.1 Erythroxylum williamsii
TTGTGCTACATTTGAGAATACTTGATGAATTTTCTTTAATTTGCAATCATATGAAATCCCTATAGTTATAGGGTCTTAAATTCATAGTTGTGTATGTTATGGAAATGTATGTATGTATGTATTAAATAATCGATTGTGCCTAAATGTTAGGATCGGGTCCGCGGTTTGGGGCGCTCGGCGCTGGCGCGACCCGAGGGGCCGCCTCGGGATTCGAGCATCTAGGGCCCGGGCCCAACAAGGGCTCTTTCAAAAGCATGGCTAGCTTTTGGGTTAACTGACATTTTGATCACTAGCATGAACCAATTCCTGTTTAAGTTTAGTTCGGAGCAAGGTTTGAATTCGTTATTGGAGAAGGGCCCTTGGCATATCTAAGGGAAGCCTCTATTCTTAAGGAAATGGAGCTTAAATGTTGGTGAATAAGAAGAGATAAGATATGATCTTGTATGACTAGGTTTTATAACGTTCCTTATGAGTATTGGACTAATGAAGGATTGGGTAGGATAGCAAGTGCAGTGGGGAAACCACTACTTATGGATACTCAGACAGCTACTATGTCTAGGGCTCAGTATGCCAGAATGTGTGTGAAAATTGACCTTTAGAGTAATTGACCGATGAGCTTTCAGTTGGCTACTTATAGTGAAGATAGGGAAATTACATTTAAAGAAGTCATGATAAAGTATGAGTGGAGACTTGAAAATTACACTTAAAAGAAGGAATGGAAACCCACTGGTCGACTTTTTGAAACTGGATCCAAAAAGAGCTAGAAATGGAGAAGGTTCCACATCAAAGTGGAGCAAACCAAGGGATGGACCTTGGGTAGGAGCATATCCATGAGGAACCTAGCTCAATCCAAATTACAACAAACCTTCAGATGCTATAACTAATCAAAGTAGACACAAAGAAGTTCAGGAGCTTTAAGTTGATCAAGAAGGATGCCTTGCAGATGCTAACACCCTCGCTATAAGAAAATCAGGTAACTTTCTTTCCTCTCTTAAATTTGATTTAGCTCCTAATGATCCAATTGAGTTCAAAGTCCGAGTCTAACAGAAATGGCTTTTACTATTAGGAAAAGTAGGAAATCTAGGAGGAAACAAAAGTTGTAAGTCTTGAGTCCTTGTTTCTTTATGGTTTTAACTTTTTGGAATGTTAGATGTCTCAATAATACAAAGAAGCAATTAGTTGTGAAGTCTTTTCTAAAGTTATTATCTGTCTCTTTTGTCCGCTTGGTTGAATCTAGAATCAAATCTCTTCCTCTTTTAAACAAGGTGTGCTCTTCCTTATTTCCTAGATGGAATAACTATAATAATTTAGATCATGCTTTGAATGCTAGAATAATTTTATCCTGGAACCTGGATTGTTATATGTGCTCCCCTATTATTACTACTGACCAACTGATTTATATGGAGATAACTCCTCTTCACAGTGATTCAGTTTTTCATGTGATTTATGTGTATGGCTCTAATAACTATAGACATTGAAAGTCTCTTTGATCGGCTATTTCTAACACCAAACTTAGAGTAAGGAGTCACCCCTGGGTAGTTGCTAGAGATTTTAACACCATTTTGTTTTCCCATGAAGTTGAACCTCTAAGTACTCCTACATTGACTAATATGAAGGACTTTTGTTGGACCCTGAAACTTTTTGTAAGCTAGGACTATTAAACGAAAAATTATTGGCAATTGGTTATGTGTAAAGCAAAGGAGAATCCTTGAAATTTAAAAGGAATAGAAAAGATGGTTTTGATACAAGATGAGTTACATGTGAAATATTGGAAGTTAAAAGTTGGAGAGTGTAGCTAAAAAATGTTCTTTGAGCATGCTATGATGTTTTGGCCATAACTTGATGTCTAGTTATCCAAATGAGATGATTCTTGATTTGGAGTAAACTAGGGATATAGGGATATAAATTGTCTGGTGAAATCAAGTTCTGATTCAATCTCTAAGAAAGTCAATTTTCAGGTGGAATTCATGCGCAGGATAATGTTTTAGTATAAGAACAGTCCGAAATGTTTGGAGAATAACTCTTAGACTATGAAAGCAAATTGAATGATTTTGGTGTCATTAGAAAATTAAGACAATGAGAAACATTTCTCTAGAAGGAAGTTTTAGCAAATTCCTTCAATTTGATGATTTGAAAAATGACCTAAGTTAAGCATGATTTGATGAATTTTGAGGCTTTGTTATAGTTTATGATTTTGAGGGCTTAATTAGCATGTTAATGTGATTAATTAACATGTAAATTTGAGTAACATGTAAATTTGAGTAAGAGCATATGGGATATATTTATTGGATTGAATTAAATTAAAGTGTTGAAATTAAAGTGTTAGAAATGTAAGAGGGCAAAATTGGAAGACTGCTTAGGTGTTTTAAGTTAGAAGGCTAGCATGGAGGGGCATAAGAGTCTTTTAAAATTCATTTAATGGCATGGAATATGGGTTAGTATATAAGGAAGAGTGACCCACGAAATTAGAAGGAAAAGAACAAAGAAAGAGGAGAGAAGAGATGTACCCACAGTGGAGAAGAGGAAGAAAGGAGGAAGAGAGAGCTAGGTTCGATTTTCCTACCACTTCTACGAGAGTTTTGATGTTTTGTCCAAGGAAAAAGGTGGAAGACCTTGAGAGCTTCCTAAAGAATCCAGAAATGTCGATTTTGGGTGAAGATTAAGGTAAGAGTGTTTTTGGGTTTGTTGGATTTTGGAAAGGTCTTGGTTTAGATAGTCTAATAATGATATGGGTTTGTATTTTCTAAGTTGAATTTTGGTGATTATATGTTATGAGTTGTTCGATTTGAATCACCATTGATTTGGAGATTTTGTCAATGTTGATGAAGGACATGAAGGTAAGCTAGAGAGGGAAGAGGAGCAAGAGAGGAAGCATGTTGAACAAGTTTATAAGCAAGGATTTAAGGTGGGTATCTTGTTTATAGCAGAATTTACAAGCCCTAAATGTTTCCTTTTAAAGCTAGAGAAGAAAATGATTTCAAATTGCTTCATATTGGTTTCATTATTGTTGTGAATGCATTTTGAAATTGCTACATGTTGATATGTGAAATTTGTGATGATTTATGAAAAACATTTCTCTTGAAAAGATTGCAAGATTATGATTTTATGTTTTCGAACATGGCTTTCGGAATATATCAAGTTCATGGAATCAAGTTTTTCAAAAAGTGCCATTTGTGGCAACAAGCTTTGAATTACATGTTATGTGGATTTTGGTAGTCCATCCAAGAACCGTCACATGCACGTTGACCTAAGAAAAAGGCTTCTTCCGCCTGCCCGCTAGTGACACGGAGCTCCCCCAAGGACTCCCTCAAGTATACGACTACACAGGACCATTATATAGAATTATGTAGTTCGTCAAGTTTATGGATCTATCTAAACCATTTATGTGCTTATGTGTTCATTATTTGTGAATAAGTTGATGCATTCATGTATTGTGATTTATGACTTTGAATACATGATGAGAATTTGAGAAACAAGTGTTTTATGGTTTTCAACAAAAAATTTTCCATGATTAAGAACTTTTGAAAGATTTTGCTTGTTATTTTGTTATAAGCATGTTACCCACAGGCTTTCAAAGCTCACCCCCACACTCTTTCCCCAATTCAGGTGTTAATCAAGAAACAGAGAGAGAACCAAGGCATTAATTTGGACTTTTTATGTTTTGTATTGTTTTGGAATAATTGATGTAAATACAAAGCTGTAATTGCATTTTGAGCAATTGAATGATGAAATTTGTGAATTTTGTGAAATATTGTAACTTGGCTTGGAAATGCCATTAGACCTTGTAAACTCTTATATATATGATGTGAATGAAATATGGAATTGTGTATGGATATGAATTATGGAATTGTGTATGATGATAATGAAATGTGAAATTGTGTATGGATGATTGTTACTGTTGAATGCAAAATTGGGTATGGATCAAAGTGGAGTTAAAATATGGATTAATTAAGGATGAGGTTAAATAGGAATTAAGTACATTTGAAGAAGCAATCCATGTGAGTTAATGAACTTTACATATGAATTGATATATATAAGTGAGGCAATATAGACAAGAAAGATAGGAATGTTATGATGATAATCATGAGATGTTTTCAATAAAGTGAAGTGATGATTTGATGAGCTTCTATTGGTAGTTAAAATTAAGTACGCTTAAAGAAGTAATCCAACTGAATTGATGGACTCTGAATAAGAGTTGCCATTACTCATAATTGAAATGTTATGGAAAAGAAGGATTAGTATTTTAATGGATAAGAATGATGGTGTATTGACTAAGGAAGTTAATTTGGGGCAAAGTTCCAGTTTTTCATAAGGGTAAGATTTATATTCAGGATTCAAGGGAAATTCTGGAAAATTTGGATAGAACTAGTAAAAATGGTCTTCTTTGAAGTTGTAAATAATCTTCTTATCTTTCCGATGCTATAAGGCTTGTAATTTTTAGACATCGGAATGAAGAGATATGATGGTTACAAGATGGGATGCTACTTAGGATTTTGTGTGTATGACAGCTATGGTTATTGATGGGAATTGTAGTTTTGATGAACCAAATAAATTAAGAATTGAGAGTTTGATGAGATAAATATGTTATTTGAGTTGTTATGAAGTGTTTTGACATTGGAATAAGTGCATTTGTGAAGATTATAATTGTTTATGATGTTAGATTTGATGTAGGAAGCATTAGAGAAGGTTTGGAGGGGTTTTGGGAAGCCCCATGTCCGTTTAACAGACTTTAGGTTCGTTTAATAGACCTTTATTGGTCAAAAAGGACCCTTTGCATTGCCCATGTTTGTTAAACGAACATGGATGTCCGTTTAATGGACTTTCTTGGGTCATTTGGGACTCTAAGCTCGATTCATGTCCATTTAATAGACACTCACGGAACAGCTTCATGAAATTGTGATTTTCAACCATTTTAGAGGTAGAATCTGACTTTGTAGTCTTCATTAAAGTTTTAGATCTCGAAGTCTTCTTTGCAATGGTATAAGAAAGAAACCAATCCGACATTTTTGGTGAAGGTTATGATAATCGCACCAACATAGGTACAAATTGATTGAGGGTATGAACATGTTAGATTCTTTTGATCATAACTCCCTCGTCCGGCCTACGAATGAAGTGATTCTTGAAGCCATGTATTTATATCTCCATGAAATATAGTAGATTTTGGTTTTGAGATGAAAAATTTGGATTTTAAGAAAGTGAGAGGTCAGTTTAAAGAGCATGATTAAGGTATAAACACACTTTGGAATTTTAAGCATATCTTGAGCTAAATAGCTCCGATTGAGGTGATTCTTGCTTCAAGACAAAATAGAAGCTTAGAGCTATGATTTATTTGAAGAAGACAAATTGAAATTCTTGTTTGAAGATTTCCAAATTCTGTTCACAAATAAGAGAAATGAATTCAAGTATAGTGACTGGTTTGTATGGGCACGCCATTGAACAATTTGTGAGGAAATTATTTGGATTTTATGATAATGAAGATGAACCAATGATGGTAAAGGTTTAAGACATCCGAAGTTAGGCTCCGCAAGTGAAGTCCAACATTTGTGGTATCAGAGCAAGCTCAAGTTTCATGATTTCGTAAGAGTTGGATTCTGGAAGCAAGCGAGGTCCAACATTTGTGGTATCAAAGCAAGTACTCGATGTTGGTTAAAAAGATTACAAGTAGCCAGGGTCAGTATTATGGTATTCAAGGGTTGGGTTCCGAAAATCGGTCCCAACAAAGATATATGAATGAGGTAGTGAGGTTACATAGAGTTCTAGTGTCCATTGTATCAGAAAGGGATCCTAGATTTACCTCGAGATTTTAGGGTAGTCTACAGACAGCATTAGGTACAAAGCTAAACTTCAGTACTACATTTTATCAATAGACAAATGGACAGAGTGAGAGAATGAATAAAATTGTTGGGGTATGCTAAGGGTTTGTGTATTGTAGTTTCAAGGAGCACAGGATCAGTATATAACTTTGGTTGAATTTGCTTATAATAATCAGTATCACAGTAGCATTAATAGGTTGTATGAGGCACTATATGGTAGGAAGTGTCGATCACCTTTATGTTGGAATGAAGAGGGTCTAAGAATTGTTAAAGGCCCATAATTGATTCAGGATACTGTGGATAAAGTGAGATTGATTCGAAGTAGAATTAAAGCGGCATAAGATAGATAGAAGAGTTATACGGATCAGCGTAGAAGGGACATGCAATATCAAGTTGGAGATAAAGTATTTCTGATAGTATTGCCTTGGCGAAGAGTGTTGAGGATTAGTAAAAAGGGCAAGTTAGGTCCTAGACACATTGGTCCTTATGATATCATTGAGAGTGTTGGGCCATTAGCTTATAAGTTAGCCTTACTAGATGACATGCCTTAAATTCAAAATGTGTTCCATGTCAGTATGTTTACTCATGCATTACCAATTCAGGAAGTTGAAATTACAAGTAATTTGATTTATGTTGAAAAACCGATAAAGATAATTGGCTATTAGAATAAACAGTTGAGGAACCAAGTGATTCCATTGATGAAAGTCCTTTGAAAGAATCATTCGAGTGAGCAAGTCACACGAGAAACGGAGAAGCACATGAGAAATTACCTACTTATTTAACCATTTAGGTAAGAATTTCGAGGAAAAAATTTCTTAAGGAGTAGAGTTGTGATATCCTATTTTCCAATACATGCTGAGGATTTAACCCTGTATTAAATATTGCATATACATGCATAACATTAGCATTCATACACGAATTGATATTTGTACACATTAAAAAGATAGCATATGTACTCAATTGAGTTATCCCGAGATATGAAAGAAGTTAAGTGAACATAAAGTGAATTATGAATTAATATGTATTAAATTTTGGTATGGTTGTATTTCAATTAGTAAATTGGAATTAAATGTTATTAATTGAGAGATTAATGAATTAAATTTACATTTGGTCTAAAAAATTCCAAATGGTAAGAAAAAAAATTGATATATGGAAATTAGGATGATTAAGCCTCAAATTGAGTGACGTTTGGCATTGTTAAATGTGTGACAAATGAACTAATAATTAAATGACACTTGGACCAATTATTATGTGACATGTGGACCCCCTAATTCCTACACCAAATAGCTAAGAAATCTATTTAAATTTGTCTTCACCTTGCTATTTGAAAAAAAAAAGAAAAATAGCTTAGTTTCACTTTAGAATTGCATTGATTTTTGCTTATTTGGGAGGATTTTTTAATCTATAATTTTGTGGTAAATGGGAAGCCTAATAGGTAAGTAAAAATCTAAGTTTTGTACCATGTTAAATGATATAAGAATGATGCTCGAATTGGAAGGAAATGCATGTGATATTTGTGAAGATATGTGCTGGAAATTGTTGTGTGAACTTGGAAGTTTTTCTGTTTTGTTTTTGGTATATGGAAATCATGAATTATAGGGCATGATATGGATGTAATAGACTAGAATTTAATGTATAAATAATGTGGATTTATTCCTAAGAAAGTTGTTAGAAGAGTGTTCTCGAATTGAGAAAGAATTAGACCTGTATGCATGATAATGAAGGATAGATTTTTGGTTTGATTTTTGATGTGTGAAAGACTAAGATTTGTGAGCTATTAATTGAATAATTTTGAATTGGAATTGGAGAGGTTATTGATGAGGAATTGGAGTATGATTTAGGCATAACAAAGGTAGAATTGATGAACTATAAAGAGACTGTTTTTAACTTTGGCATAAAGTGTGAAACAAAATCTGGATAATTAGAGTTGCAAGTCAAAATTTTGGTTTCAATTTCATCTTCTTATTTTGACCTATTTTACTTATCTTTAGGGAAATTGGAAGAAACTCAAAGAATAAAAGTTGTTGATCTAGATCTTATCTTGACCTCTATGAAAGTGTCTTGATTAAATAGTGACTAGATCTTGAGTTATGCCTATTTTCCTAATATAACTTGTGACAGACCCTTAGGCAGGAACCTTATACTATTTCCTATTTTTTGGGACTTTAGAGCTCGAATTAGTCAAAGTATAAAACATAAAAAATGATTATTGATGTCTTATTAATGCTTCTATGAAATATTTTAGCCATAAGATATATTGATAAATTTATGTAGTTAATTAAAGTCATAACTTAAAGAAGGGACTAGTTTGGACGGGTTTGGATATGTTGAGTTCAAATCTAGATATTCTAATTTGTTAAAGGAATAAGTGAGTTCTTTTAATGACAATATGATCTTTAGGAAATGAATAATGTGTATAAGGTATGGAGGAAAGAGTATTAAAGAAAATAGGGTATTTGTGAATGAGAATTGGGTGAGTGTATGAGTATATCTTGCTGGGTAAATTTTGTTGAATGTATAGATTTAGCTTGCTAAAATTTCAAACGTAAGGTACCAATTGTGTGCATATTATAAGAATTTTTTATCATGGAAATGTTTAAGGATAAGTGTAAAGTATGATTAATGAATTTGGAGTAATCAAGCTATTTTAAAGGAATAAACTTGATTTCAAAATGGTAGTATGCAAAGTATGATGTTGAGTGGTTAAGAAAGTTGAATAAGGTTACATACCTAGGAAAAGTCAATTGACATGCACTGAACATGACATATGTGTATATGTGCACAAATGAATATGTATTTGATTAATCAACTTTGTAATGTGAATTATTCCTACATTGTATGATTTTAGACTCTTAAGTTGGATGCCATTCAAATATTGCTAGACCATTCAGGTAATAACATAAATTGGAGCGTACTGTGAGTCAACCTAGACGATCTTCCTAGGATTGATTTATTCTATTTAACTTCCAATGATTGAACTGTTTGTGATTTGTATGTAAATTCTGAACTTTAATGGTCCGAGGAGTTTGATATTCAGGAATGTAGTTGAAGTGTTTTATTTGCATCTAAAATTTGAATGATATATGTTTGCAACTGAATTCTGAATTATTTTAGAATATTCAACAATAGTTGAATGCCGGACTAAGGTCTGATGAATATATGATTATGTCTGTACATCATAAGTGAATGTTATTCATGGCATATTATATTATTTGATGCATTTCATAAAATATATGTTAAGATAAAGGCGTTGTGATCAGAGTAGCTAGTCTAAAAGTGCTTTAATCTCAAAATTCATGATTTCTGTATCTGACTGAGCCCAACAGGCCAGTATCTGTATCTATATCTAAAAGACGCTTAATCATAACAAATAATAATGAATCTGGAGTCTCATATGTGTTTACATTTGTATATTTATGATTATGAAATCTTTTCTGAAATTGTGATGATAAAGTGATATGCCATAATAATGTGATTGATTAGGTTATACATGTTTTGAAAGAATGTATATGAAATGTGTGTCATTCATTATGTATTATTGAGATGGAAAATGTTTGTGAAAATGGTTGGTTGTGTGCTATTTGTATATTTGACTTTAGTGAGATCATAAATGATCGTTCACTCATTGAGTTAGCAAAACTTATCAAAAATTACAACGTGGCTTTTCAAGTACGAGATAGGAGATCTAGATCTTAAGAGATAGGAGACCTTGTTCTTAAGAGTTTTTAGAGGAACATTTTAGATTAAGATATGGCTCAAAGTTCTGTCAGCTGACATCAGAGGAGTTATAAATTGTATTTTGTAGTTTCTTTGACATATAAAACTTTTGCATAAAGGATTGTAAACTTTCTTATGTTTGGTAATGTATTGTTTCAATGACTGCAATGTAAACTTTTGTCAATGAATGAAATGAAGTGTTAAGGTTTTAAGTATTGTACATTCTTTATGATGCCATTTAAGAGATTATGTTTGCTCTAACATACCATTATCATAGGATGTGTACTTGAATGTCCTCTGGATGTTCGGGTATATACTCTATAGTAGTAGGGTGTTACACCTTTTTCTCCTCATGTGATGAAATTGTTATTTTCAGGTATTACAATTAGCACCACTTCCACGTGAGGTGGTTACGAATAGGGCCTTAGTTGATGAACATCCTCAATCAATGTCTTCCCTATCCCTAGATTCTTAATCCCAACTGAGTCCATATACTATAAAAATATTTTGAACATCTCTTCACCTTTTTCTTCATCATTTAATTCCTCCAATCTGTTATGTAAAGGTAAAGAGTTAGTTTCAAAAATAATCATAGACTCGGTAATTAACTCCGAACTAAAAGATGCCGCCCTTTCAGCTTCGAACTCCTTCTTAACTTCTTTGACACAAGCACCTCATCACTTTGTAAAGTTTCTACACAAAGGTCCATTGGGTACACCTTGGGTTGATACGGCTGCTCCTTTTCGCTTTACTATTCTAGATGATTGATATCTCCATATCAAGGCAACGCATCTTGTTGGAATTATAGAGCATCCTGTCAGATTTGCTATACACCTTGCTAAAACAATTGTTGCATATTCTGTTGAAACTGCTACGTATCCTGTTGAATTTGAAGATTGTTAGCAGCCATAACTTATAAAGATGTACCTGAGTTTTGACAAGAAGCTTTTGGTTCACACGGGAATTTCTATGTTAACCTGTAAACTATCATGAAAGTAATTTTGATGATTATCTCATCCATAACAAAAGTTAGGTTGATCAGTTCATAACATTTTTATAGGATTGAGAATATGAGTTATAAAAGAAATTACTTCTGTCCATATTAAAAAAATTAAACACAAAATAAAAAATGAAAAGATCACAAAATAACTGAAAAGAAATGAATTACGAACAGATATATACAAAACACCAATTAAATCACAAACAACAACTAAAACACTACACTCCCCAGTAATGGCGCCAAAATTGACAGTGAGTCGTTACGCTAGTCAAAATAAAATAATTAGATGTACTACTATAATAGTGGTGAGTCTAGGTCAATTCCACAGAGAGTGTGTGTAAAGTTTATAAAATGAAATTAACCAGTTTTTAGGTTTAACGGAGTTTTGTTTTTGGAATAAGAAAATAAAATGAAACTAGACTAATAAAAACAAATTAAAGAAAACATGTGAAAAATTATAAAAGTGGAGCCTAAAGTAAGTGACAAATGGACCAATAGAATAGTAATATATGGACCAACAGAAGGATAACATATGTACCAATAGAATGGTGACACATGGACTAATGGAATGGTGACAAATGGATTAGTTTGACTTCCTTTGATTTTTCAAGAGAAAATGGATGAAAAGGGCAATAGAAGTAAGAGCGAAGGCTAGTCAAAAGGTTAAAAAAGAGAGAAAAATGAAAATGAGAAGAGAAGAAAATAAAAAGGGGAAGAGAAGTGGAGAACAAAAGAAGTTATCAAGGTAAGCTGAAATTCTAGTTTCAATTTTATCTTTCTCTTTCGATCTGTCTTTCATATTCTTAAAGCACGAATTTGAAGAAACTCAAAAAAATGAAAATTATAGATATAGGTCTTAACTTTACTCTGTGAAAGTGGCTTGACAAAATATTGACTAGAGATCGAGTTATGCTTGTTTCCCCAATAATACCTATGATAGACCCTTGGTAGGAACCTTGTATTATTTCTGAATTTTTTAGGACCTTAGGGTCTGAATTAGAGAAAGTATAAAACATGAAAAACGATTATTGATGTCTTATTAATGCTTCTATGAAACGGTTTTATTAGGAGATGTATTGATAATGATTTATTGAGGGTTGAATATTGGTTGCCAATTTGTTTCTTACCAGAAATAGGACATAATTTGGATGGAGATTATATTTTAAAGAGAGATGTTGCTTATGTTATTTTTGGATATATTAGGACTAAAGGAAGACTAGTTTCGGGAGGCATAAGAATCATGATTAAACATTACACATAAGGTTAGTTATGATTAAAAGAAAACAACTTATTCGTAAAGGAACGTTAGGGGAAAAGAAGGATGTAAACATTACACATAAGGTTAGGTTAACTTGATGGTTGAGAAGATATTGAGATGAATTAGTGATTGAGCCAAATTTATACTATAAATTGGCCCTGCTTTCTTAAGTAATTATGCACTTGTTGACTTCTAATTCATG
>JANITW010000235.1:47411815-47423923 GCA_027564335.1 Erythroxylum williamsii
TATTTTATATAAAATTAAGGCATCTCTTTAAATAATTTTCTACAAGATGAAAGTGAATTTGTCAAATAATTGTAAAGAAAATATAAACCTATTGTTTAATATACTTTGAATATTATTTATATACATAAATAATTCAATTATAAAATAAAGTATAATTAAAATTAATAAAAATATTTTTTATTATATATTATCAAACAGTCTATTATATGAAACTTTTTCAAAAAAATTATTTTTTTAATTAATAGCTAAATAATTAATTAACTTCTTAAAATAATTTTTCTAAAAAAAGCTCTATTAAATAAATTTTACTAATAAAAGCTCTACTAATATTGATTCGTCTAGCGTTCTACTTTTGTTAGCATTACTCGTTTTATCCTTTAAAAAAAATGATTCGTCTAAACATGGAACACGACTTCATTTACCCCGTTATTGCTTTTGATAATTGTTCCAAACATTTAAAACAAGTTCTGTGATACCAATTAAACAGAGTAAAAGCACAAAATAAACGATAAAACAAATGACATTTATCCAAAACTTGGCTCAGTGCTCAATCGTCTCGCTCTCGCTCGCTCTCTCTCTCACTCCACCCACGGTATTCACACTCTTTGCGGCAGGAGAAAACCTAGATTTTTTTTCAGCAAGTGGCATATCAGTTATTTCTGGCCATGATCTTTTGATGTTGACCCCAAAACTCTTCGTACCGGTTGCGGGAGATGTACAACGAAAGAGGACTTGGGGGTTCGAAAACGGAGGTGGGATCCTTCGATCGTAAGCGAATTAACGACTCTCTGGACAAACACCTCGTCCGGTCCTCACCTTCCACTTCGCGAGCTGTCAACAGTAAGGCTTTGTCAGCACACACCGGGAAACAGCAACAACTCGATCACAAAGACCACCCTATCTCCAAGAACAACAATGCGCCCGATGGTAACTATCTTTTAATTTTCCTTATCCATGAACTTGTCATAGAAATTTTCCTTCTAAAGAAATTTTTTTGGCAGATTTTTATTTAGTATGGAGATTTTGGTAAGTTTATTTGTTTGAATATGATGTTAATATTCGTGTCCTCTCGCTATTTTCTTTTAATAATGTAAATGTTAATTGTGCTTGCAGACGAATCTGAAACGGACAGTGAAGAGTCAGATGTTAGTGGTTCTGAGGGGGATGACACGTCCTGGATTTCTTGGTTCTGCAATCTAAGAGGAAATGAATTCTTCTGCGAAGTTGATGATGATTATATTCAAGATGATTTTAACCTCTGCGGGTTAAGCAGTCAAGTCCCTTATTACGATTATGCACTGGACTTGATTTTGGACGTTGAATCATCGCATGGTAAGCTTTTACATATACATACACACATACATACATACACACACATGTGTGTGTGTGTGTGTGTGTGTGTGTGTGTGTGTGTGTGTGTGTGTGTGTATATCCCTTTTTTGAGAAGTTTTTACTGGTTACTTTTACCATGCCAAGGAATCTGACATTTAATTACCAAAGGAACTTGTGCCTTCATGATTGTTTCTTGGAACTGATTGTAATTGATAGGCGATATGTTTACAGAGGAACAAAATGAATTAGTTGAATCAGCTGCAGAGATGCTTTATGGTCTGATTCATGCACGCTACTTGTTGACTAGCAAAGGAATGGCTGCTATGGTGAGATTTCCCTTTCATGTTTTATGATCTTAATGTTTAGCTGCTGTTTATACTGATTTTACTTTGATGTCTACAGCTTGATAAGTACAAAAACTTTGACTTTGGCCGATGCCCTAGGGTTTATTGCTGTGGGCAGCCATGTCTTCCTGTTGGTCAATCAGACATCCCGCGTTCAAGCACTGTAAAAAAATACTGCCCCAGATGTGATGATATATATTATCCCCGATCAAAATATCAAGGAAGTATCCTTTGTTGTATTGGACCATCTTTTATCCAGTCTCATTAATATCTTTATTGTAAATTCTATTGCTTCTAATGCAACTTCAGTTTTTTTGCTTGGTTTAGCATTAGTTTTTTTTTTCTTTCTATTTTCCAATTCTATTGTTTAAGAGCTATCTGGAGGTTCTTCTCTTGTCTTTCTGTATACTTATTAATGCGATTATCTGATCTATGTTTCTTGTTATGTTTGTTTGAGTATTGTTGAAATTGCTGACTTATATGTAAGTATATATGTTTGCAATGGCAAAGAACTTGATCTTGGAATACTAGACACGAATACAAAATCAGCTAAAGAAATAGGGAACAAAAAATAGAATTTCAGAATAAGGGAAGAGGATGAACAATTAATCAATCGGCAAAAATTTACCTTTCAAATAAGCTAACCCCCTATCTATAGAAGTGTAAATGAATTTCTAAAATAAGTGGGGTTTAACATAAGATATCCTTTACAGTTTTACTTAGGCACCTGACTGGCCTTTATCCATCTTGTAATGAGGTAAGCATGGCCTTTATCCGACTTCTAATCAAGTAAGCATACTTGCTAATTTTGAAATCTGTAACTGAAGAGCAAGGCATTGTTATCAGTTTCTTAACAATCTAGACATCAACCTCATAAAAACTCACGGGCATCATTCATTTAATATGTTTGAACATATATGTGCATAATATGTGTTCATATGAGTTGGGCTTAAAGTCAACTGCTATCTTCACTTGGAGTCCACTTTGATCTCATTCAGTCAGTTGACATGTCACGATGTTCTATTTGTTTTTCTCATTTTAAACTGGTAGTGCTCTTTTGTTCCTGAATGATGATTCTATTAATTGTAGGAAGATTGGAGTATGAAATATTCATGTTCTGTTGTTTTGTTAGTCAGATGAATGTATGTATGGTCAGAAAATGGCGTTTTCAATGTTTATAGACATTCTTTACTTGGCATTTCTTTTTGAAAGAATGTTCCAGGTTTCCTTGAATCAATTTAGACATTGATGGCGCCTACTTTGGGACAACATTTGCTCACCTATTCTTGATGACATATGGCCATCTCAAGCCGCAGAAAACTTGTCAGAGTTACGTTCCAAGAGTATTCGGGTTTAAGATCCACAAGCCTTGATAACTGATACGAAGCTTCCTTGAAGAAATCACAATGGTTTATTCTTGTTGGAGTTAATGCTTTTGGAGATTCATATAGGATTGCAAGATTCCTTTAAATTATGACAAACTTAGCTACAAGCGCAGACCTGTATCACTAGTGTGTACATTTGCATTGAAGGACGATCCATAAACCATGGTGGTGCAGATTGACATTTGATTCAGCCAATACCCTTACTGGCCTTTCTTTTATCTTCTGGGAGCAAACAGGGCAGGAAAAATATAAATGTACGAAAAAGGAGAGGAATCCCCTTTTTTGACTTTCCTGGGTTAGTTTTAATGTTCAGTTTTAGCTACCAATCTAACGTTAATCTTTATATTACCGATATGAAACTTTGGTGGAGTAATTTGTATAAAACCCCTTGTATAGGCCATTACTTGTTAGTTGCCGAAGTGAGAAATCACTGATGCTTCATACGTCCTAGGTGTATTCTGTTTTAGTGCTGTTCCACCGGTCAGTGATTCATTCGTTACTTAAGACTGGAAGTATAGGTGGCGCAATAATAGGGCTTCTTTCTATTTTAGAGCTAAGGTGTTACAGAGGACCTAGACTAGTTTAATTTCTCATGTTATATGTAAAAGCTGAAGTAGACTGCAATCTGTGGGCTGGCTAATTTGGATTAAACCAACTGATTATGTTTTTTGTGATTATTTATTCTCTGAAGGTGTAACTATTGCAGGAATAACTCTCTTTTAATAAGAAAATTGAAAATTCAATTGTGAAAATTATTACAATGATGGTAACAGCCTCTCTATTATATAAGGGTAAGGCTGCATATTATCGGACCTCTCTAAACTCTGCTTCATTGCGGGATTTCAGACTGAGTGATGATGATGATAAGAAAACTTTAAAATCAAAAAATGCGCTCCTACTAGTTATAGTTTTAGTTTGTTATATGAAGATAAAACGTGTTGAATTAACAAATCGGTGTGTTGGAACTTGGATGCCTAGAATATCCTCTTTTTAGGACAAGAGAATACGATCTTTTTCTGTTTAATGCACCAAATATGGTCTACGATCTTTTGGTTGAAGAAGCCTTCTTCCTACGTCTATCTTAAGTTAAGAAAGTCACTCTTTATTTAGCTCATATTTTCCCATCAGCCAAAGAAGGGGGCTAACATCGTGTCCACGAAGCAAACTCTTTTTGTAGACATACTCTATAAAAATGGTACATTAGGACAATCAGACTAACTTAGGCATCAAACGTATCATGTACATCAAACATATCATAAGCATTATTAGGGCATGGTATTCTTTTGACTTAATCGCTATATCCTCATTTAAAGGAACAATTTCTTTCTTTATATCATAATTGACATATTTACTCTTACAAATTTTAACATTCCTCAATTTTCTTAATTGATATAGGTGGCCTTAAATATCAACTAACACTTAATAATTGGTTATAACCATTTCCCATATAAAAACATTAGGGCCATGTAAAGTATTGCCTGAAGTGAAAGTAGCAATGAAAGTTAGTTAAAACCTGGCATGGATGGATAAAGTTGTAACAAGCAAAGATACTCCTAAAAACTCCTCAGAATATATCATAACTATAAATGAAGGTGTGATGTTTTGAGAAATTGGGATAGGATCTGATCCCACATGTGGCCAAATAAACATGAATTTTTTTTTTTGTTCGATTGCCTTAAGCTAAGATCACTTAAATTTTATTAAATAATTAACATATAAAATTTAATAAAACTTCAATCCTAATTCACACTTTCTTCTAAAGATTGATCATTTTTCTTATCATTTCCCTCAAACAATTTTTAAAACTGACTCATCTCAACCACTATAATTGTACAAGAATCTAGCCTATAATGCTAGACACAGAACACGATGAGAGAAATCCACAACTATTGTTGTAAGGATTAGGCAAGAAGTATTAGCCCTCTTAGAACTTAAGTCTACTTATGATAGGTTTTGGGCATTTTAGTAAATTTATTATTATTATTATTATTATTATTATTATTATTAAATTATGATTAAATTAAATTAAATTCCAGTTTTGATTAGATATGATCCTATATCTCATATTAATCCTTATTTATTAAATATCATATATTTAATTATAAAGTTTCTCAAACTTTACAATCAAGGTCAACTTAATTAAAATATCTTTTTTTAACTCGTTATTTGTGTGTGACTCATTAGATTCCTAAATACGTTGGTGATGGATAAAAATTATAACCTAAATCATTTTTAGGATTAGATAAATTAAATTCCTTTAATTTATCTGTAATTATATAATTAAACAATTTATATCCATATATTAACCACCAAAATAGTTAAGAATGTCAAAGATGTTTTAACCAACCTTTTGGTGAATGATTTTTTTGTATGACTCAATCCTTTCATCAAACAATGTTTCAATTAAACATAGAACATGAAATTAATGTCTACTATTTGATTTCAATCATATTAGTTATCCACCAATAGTAATTGATTCAATTAATGACATTTGCAAACTATTTTTAAAGTGTCATTCCACCTTATCTAAGTATTTCCTGAATCAATACTCATCATGACCACCTAAATATTTAGTAATGTTAAAGTAGTTTTGACAAACCTTTTTATGCACTATTTTTTTTATATAACTTACTCATTTCATCATACAATGTTCCAATTAGACTTAAAGCATGAAATTAATGTCTACTTTATTTCGAGTCTAATCATCTTAGTTCTCCATCATTATTTGTTGATTCAATTAACGACATCTATAAACTAGTTACAAAACATCATTCGAAATTGGCCAAGAATTTTTCAAATCAATACTAATTGAAAACAATAGAACATTCTCCCTAATTACTTCAAGGAGATGAATCTTATCTTGATTAGTCAACTGCCTCCATATAGTATATGCTAAGTCTATTGACTATTGACAGAACTACCTATGATTAGAAAAGATCATAAGTAATATCAAAATATAGCACTCCCTATATAAGATAATTTTGGAGATTTCAAGTCAAAAGATCACTTATATAATCATTACAATGAAAAAAGGTCACAAATAGTATCAAAATATAGCATTCTCTATACAAGATAATTTTAGAGAGCTCAAGTTAAATGATCACTTATACAATCATCGCATACAAGTAGTGTTCTAAATAAATTTCTCATGTTGGGTCAATTCAATGAACTTGTTCACTAATAAGCACTCACACATTTATTTAAGTGTCTTTATACTTTAGTCTATGAGATTGACTACTTCCTTCATAAGGAAATTCATAAATTGTGCTAGTCGTTTTATATTTATTAATGTCTAGTCATAATAGAACAATAAATAGGAATAATACATAAATGCAATGTATATTTATCCCATAAATTTTATCATATACATCTAAGTATTTATAAGATAAAGAATGCATTTAAATTATTTTGTCATTAAACTACAATCAACCAATTGGCTCTAAAACATAAACTAACAATTAGATTGCCTATATGCAGCATTTAGAGCATGCACTAATGATTGAGCTTAAGTTGAAAAGCTGCTGAAAATAAAGAAGTTTGGGCCATTATACTACCTGAGGGGTAGTAGTTAGAGGATCGAATGTAAAAGACCATTAAATTTAATAGGTGGTAAGAGATTTTTTATACCAAGAATCAATATACTGAGAGCTGGTATTGGATTTATATGCGGATGAAAGCAAGTTTTAGTAGGATGATGATTTAGTGATCCAGTTTTAACTAGGAGGTATGCGTCATCACTTCAATTACAATCCGTTCAATGTTCACGCCAGAGTCCGTTCCGTTGAGCATGCCTATACCATGCATCCCAACAAGATTCAACTTGATTGGGACTACTCAAAGTTGTAGCCTCAATATGACTTGTTCACCTTGGTATTTTAATTTGTCAAGCTTGTTCCAATCTACTTATTACAGGTAGCATCAACTAATCTATGAGGAAAACCTAATATGATGTTTCAATTAACCATTACTATTGGGATCTTTATTGAACATGGTCAATCATACAACAAAAAAGCTTGAACTATGTGAACGAAGGCTTCCTCTTGGACTTGCAGCAATTCTAGTTCTGTGAACAACAATGGGAGACTTGCTTAGAGTTAAATTATTAATAATTACACCAATTTAGAGTTAAATTATTAATACGAAAATTCTTTTTGAATACTTCTATTTAAAGTCTTTTTTTTTCCTTTCTTTTAATGTTTGATTTTTCTTTTTACTAAAACCCCACAAACTGAACAGATATCGGTCTTCAAAACACAACCCAAAATATCACAACTGACCACTCACCACTCAAACACCATGGCCGTAGCAACCACTTCGACTTCATTGTTTCATTCAATCCACAACTCCCCTTCCATAGAAAGCTTTTCCGTAACTTTTTCACTGCCCTACCCGAGAGTACATTTCCATGGCGGGGACTTTTCAGTCTCCAAACGAGTTCTTCTGCGTACGAAATGCAGCGGCAATAGCCCACAAGAGGGAGGAAGGGGTGAGAGTTTAAAGGACGCGCTTTCGGGTATAGTTGGCGAGCAAGTGGATGAACTATTGAGGAAAGATGAGAATAGGGTACTGCTTGATGGGTTGGAGAAGGCTTCCCATAGAGTAGAGATGGCAAAAAGAGACCTCGCAGAGATTGAAAGACAGGAACTTGAGGCTAAGGAATTGAAGAATTATATTGACCAGCTTGAAAGTAGAGCTTCCGAGGTCTGTTCCTCACGTAATTAGACTTTTCTGGGTTTTCTTTATTGATCCAGGCCTTTCTTTTGGCATATTGAGTTTGATCAATTGTGTTTTCATTGCTTCTTGTATTGGTATTTCTTAGGGATTGCCAATCATAATAAATCAGATAGTTGTGCACCTAAATATCGATTTCTGATATTACATTTGTCTTGGCACAACTAGGTGCAAATTTACCTTAAGAATATGATATTTGTTACGGAAAAGATTAGTGGCATAAGATGTGTGTTACGTGATTTTGATAGAAGAATTGGTCTGGGGAAGGTGAATCTTTTATTAAAATGACCCTTCTAATAAAATTCTTAGATTATTAAGATTGCAGAATGCCAGAGGGAGATCTTGGAAGCAAAAGCCATGGTTGAAAAAGCAGAACGCTGTCTTAATGAAGATAGAGATGGAGATGGAGATGCTACAGAAAACGAGGAAGAGAGACTAGAGTCCGTAAAGGCAGCTCTCATATCAGCGATTGTTGGCACCATCGCAGCTCTTCCCATTTCTTCTACTCAGGTGTCCAACAGTACTCAGCTCATACTTCCTTCAGTAACCACTTTTATTAGCTGTGCATTGTTTGGTGTAACCTTTCGCTATGCTGTAAGAAGAGATTTAGACAACTTTCAGCTAAAAACAGGGACAGCTGCAGCATTTGGGTTTGTGAAAGGTACATAGCCGGTCTAAAAGAGTAACTTAATATGTTGTATGAACGCAAATGTTTGATTGTGCATTTGCTAAGCCACATATCAGAATAATATGTTGTATGAAATTGATGTAGGCCTTGGTGCCTTGGCCCGAGGACCGCCGTTGGAGCTAAACGCTGGAAGCTTCTTGTTCCACGCTTTTGATGGTGCGGTTTATGTAGCTCAGAACTTTTTGATCTTTGCTTTCGCTGCTATTAGCCTAGATTTTTGCTTCAAGATGAGGCTATTGAGTCCTTTTCCTTTAAAAAGGTCAAAGTCAAGTGTAGAATAGAATGAACTTCCCTTTGATAGATAATATCTCAATGTATCATTTGGATCTTATCATCCCTGTGAACAAAAATAGAAATTCGTTTGACATTAAGATAATGAAGTTTTCATTTCTTCAAATGTGTGTACTAAACACCCATGTAAATGATCATGTGTCCTCATTATGTGCTAGCCAGTTTGTCAAGAACTAAAACTCTTGGTGTAGATTGAAACTATGATTTAGCACGTTTGTAAAATTGAACTGAATCTCCAAATACACAAGTTGCTTGTGACGTTAATTTGATTTCAAGCCTACTATTATTATCAAGTGGGAAAGCTCACTATCTTTATCGTCCAAATTAACCATTACTTCACAAAATAGCTAAATGACCTCTCCAAATCTTACCTTATACCATTTTAAACTCGCAATCTTCTAATCAATTGAATAAATTATATCCTAAGAAAAGAAGAAAATCTCAATCCTACACATTTTAGAAACATGGAAACAACAAAGACATTCAACCAGAATGTCAAACATTGATCAACAAAGACTCATTTTGGCGCACAAGACTGTACGAAGAACAAATCAGGAAATAATAATATTTGTAAACACAGATTTAATTAAATTAAACATTTTCCAAGAGTTCAAAAATTAACTTATAAATGTCAAAACTTTTGCCAATAGAGTTGCACAAAATTGAAAAATAAAACGGAAAGGTTTGATTATCTAACATTTCTCATATCATCATCATCCCAGTCACCCTTTGAATGTTGGTGATGCTCCGAGGGGACTGCCCACTTTGGATTCTCATCCTTTGATTTCTCCTCTTCTTCTTCTTCTTCTTCTTCTTCTTCTTCTTCTTCTTCTCCCCCTCCTTCTTCTTCACCATTGGGCAGTTTCTTGTAACCTTGTTTTGTCGCCTGAGACATCGAAGACCCATCATCAATATGTATATATGTATATATGGTAATCAAGAATGAAAAGAGTCTGATAATGGTACAACATTTTATGTTCATACCTCTCCAAAATGACCCTCCTCCATCTCGAATTCACTCTTTTTCATTACGGAAGAAAGAAAGTTGGAAGCTTCAGTGAATAATTGAACGCCTTGAAGATCACCATTACTGATACTTGCTTCCAGCTGAAAGGAATATATATAAATAATGATAACTGGGAGAACAAGTGAAAATAAGTGCGGATAGAAAAGGAAACCTGGACATGAACAATGCCAATAAAAATGCTGGCAATAGGCAGCCAACTTTCCTCTGGGGACAATGACATGTTTGATCTGCAGTCAAACACTTGGATTAAAGATAAGAATATCCAATCCATTCTTCAATTAACTAGAGAAAGGATTGTTTCGATGGAAAAAAGCACCTGAGATATGGAGCCAAGTAGACAAGTGAGTAAATAGCATATCGGCGTTCCTTGGTATCAAGCCAAGCGAATACCCAACTCTGTCAATCAATTAAAATAACCAATCAACCAACCACCTCGTTTGTTCGTTCATGAACACTAAGAAGGAAATATTGATTAAACAGACCAGCCAGTTGAAATAAGGGATGAAACTGATGATGCCCATCACAGTAAACCTGGTATCTTTGGTGCTAATACCCGATTCCTCATCATCATTATCCCTACTTTTACTACCATCAGCAGCAGCCTTGGGCAAAAGAAATGAACTAAGAACACAGGCCCCGATCGCAACCACGAACGGCACGTCTCCAGAGAACTCTGCTCTACATGTTCTACTTTTACTCTGTAATCAAAACATTAACCAACTACAAAACATAGTCAATTGATTAAATTTAAAAAACAAAAGAACCAACAAACCTTTGGTTGGCGATAGCGTTTGAGTTTGGAAGTACAAGGGCAACAGGCCGAAGAAGGTAAAGGAAGCTTAAGGTTACGAAGAGTGACTGAAGAAGAAGAAGACGGGGTCAGGGTATGAGCGAGGAGCGCCATGGAGGGAGATAGAGAGAGAACATAATCTTAGGTTTCGGACTAGTCGGGAATCTCGACGGGGTTTAGGTGTATATTATAAATGATATGAAAACCGGACCGATTGGCTGGTTTGATTGGATTGAACACAAACCGAACTGTTCTTTTGGTTCAATTTTTGGTTTTATCAGTTATGAAAATTAACCGGTTAAATAATAAACTGATCAATTAAATAACTTCTAAATCATTAACTAAATCAAGTTTTTGCCTTTCAAGTCTCTACTCTAGTTTTCTGCCTTTTGCCTCCATCCTTTGGTTTCCTGCCTCTCTCAGATTATCCGGAGAGATCAGCATTCAAATACCAAATTAAACTAATTGCATGTAGTCTCCACCAAGTTCAAGACATTAAAATAGGATTTGGAAAAAAGCGATATCCTGTAATAAAATGATGAATCAAACAGTAAATTATACGTCATCAACAAAGGATAGTTATAAAGGAACGCTTGCGCAAACGAACACACGAGCCAAAGATTTAGAGAGATCAGCATCCTAAGCCAATCACGCTCCACCCACCAAACCAATAGAGAATCTCTCTTTCTCTTTGCTTGTGTTTTATATGATGTCTATTCGGCCTTGGCTTCAAGATGGGACTGTCAGTTTTGACTCAGTTGTGGAAGAAAGAAACTAAGATATACCTAAATGAGAAAGCATGAAGAACACATGAATACCATGGAGTAGAAGCTTTACTAGTCTCCATGAACAAACTAACAACTATATGTTAGTTTGTACTCTTATAGTCAATCAATTAGATGCAATTTGATGTATAACATTATCATTTAATTAATGAAAAAACTTTCTTTATCTTTGTGTATTAATTTAATTATAGTTAATGTATTAATATTAAAGGTAAAATCTTTAGAATAATTACCATGTAATTGAAATTATGATAAGATCATAATCATGAGATTCAATTTGTATTTATATATTGTTTCTAAATGTTCCTAGCGGCAGTTTCATCAAGATATGATATTGTTAAAATGATAAAAAAACTAGCACACATTATGTATCTTTCTTATGAAGAAAGTAATTGATCTCATAAATTAAAATATGGAGATAATTAAACTAATGTGTGGGTGATCATTAGAGAATAAGTCATTAAAATGACTCGATTATGAGAATTTCTAATGGAATATTGCTTATGTGTCTGGGGATTTCCTCATAACGATAGTTGTATAATTGATCCTTAAATTTGAGATTACCAAGGTATCTTGTGAGGGAATTATTATGTTTTACACTACTTATGAATCATGCTAGGATAATTCAGTCAATAGTAACTATTAGATCCCGTTTTCAAAACCCAACAGCATAAACTTAAGATCATCATACATCTAAAGCGTGGTTCCTGGAAATCCTTTCTTGCTTTGATACCA
>JANITW010000235.1:47668474-47682421 GCA_027564335.1 Erythroxylum williamsii
TTTAAATTATTTATTTAATAAAATATAACAATTTTATTAATAATTTGTTAATAAGTATTATATAAGAGATTAAAATAAATTTATTTAATTAAAAATAATTTTTATTTATGTTTTATTTAACATATAATTATTATTAATGATAAAAATATAATTAAACATTAATCACTAAACAAAATTTTGTTTTATTTAAATAATAAAGAATAAATCAAAATGGCTTTTAAATAAACGTAGTTATTACTAACAAATTCGTTAGCAAACATATTTTGATTATGTTTTCCTAATCTTAACAGGCTTGTAAAATACCTCAACGAAAATCACACCCAATTCCGTACAGTCCTTCAAAAGCTGATTGGTTAATGTAATCAATTGCGTTTCAAGTCAGCATCTTTTGATCGTCTTTCGTCAGTACAACGTAAATTCAGTAATAGTCCCACTCCCTACTAGTGGACTAGTGGAGAAGTGGAGTGGGGGAATAGGCCCACTGGTGTCAAGATGTCAGGTTGAGAATCAAGTTCTCACATTACCCAAATCGCATTTATCTGGTTTTAATCCTGTTTTTAATCCAAAATGAGGTCATTTTATGCGTAAGACGGAGGATCTGGTGCAGCTGAGAAGATTTTCCTACTTGACGAAAATCAAAGTTCAGAAGCTTTTGTTTAACGGTTCCGAACAAGTATAATCAATATCTTGAGGGTATGCATCACCATTTTTCAGTTTTAATATCAACAAATAATTTTCTGTCAACAACGGTGCTAGAAAATTTTTTATTTCGCTTTTATGATCAAGCCTTTAAAGAGTGGTTGAGTTGGTGAAGTGAGAGACATGAGGATAAAAAATCTTGTATTCGATTTCTTTTATTAACGCTTTCTTGATCGAGTCTGTTATACAAAACTTACCTAGCGTGGAATATCTGGCTGGTATGATTTATAAGCTATTTTGTCAATCTAAAAATTTACCAAGTTGCATCTAAAAGATAGGGACTGCAACTTTTCTCTATTTAAAAGAAATGCCCTGAAATGCTTCGTTACATATTTTATGCTGCTTGCCATGATGACGAGCAGTCTTGGCGAAACTTGCCAAATGTTGGCTGGCCATCTTCTGGGTCGTCATCCACTAGCTCAAGACAACGACAGAATTCCACTCAGTAAATCAGTATCAACTATCGCGAGGTTGGGATCAAAGCAGGCACTAGTCCAAGTCAAATGCCAATCATACGCTGAGAAAAACTAGTTACGCGTTGGTAATGTTTATAATAATGTCTTGATTCTCTGATTGACGGATTAGTTTTGATGCAATATCCCCTTCTGTCATATTTGATCACGTATTGATCAAAACCGACAAGATTGAAGCAACTATCTGAATTATATTTCCTTCATCTTTAGTCAAAGCGTTCACTTCAGAATCCAAGAAGCCATGCATTTCTCATAAAGAAGACAGTAGCATTATGTCCATTATGCCAAATCTATAAGAAAACTACAAACTGGCCCTGTCGTTATCTGTTAACCAAAAAGCAGGGGAAAAAAAGGGTAGAAAAAGAAAAAACAACATCCAAGCAAACTAAACCCATTGCTGTTTTGTAGTTTCCATTCTCTCCAACAATCCAGCAATTTCAGCCTGCATTCTCAGCTTCATTTTGTAATAATCACAATGTGAATTTTCCAAGACCTTAAGCTCGTCAAGTTTCTTCCTTCGCCTCTCCTCTGTTTCCTGCAACTGTAGTTTTGCAAATTTCTCTGCGTACTCTTCTTCCAATTTCTCAGACTTTACCCTAATCATCGTCTGATAACCTTCTGCCTCTCTGCGTGCTTCATCAGCCTTGCGTTGGAACATCCTAGCTTCAGCTTCTTTAATTCGCACAATGCTTTCTAAGCTCTCAAACCCCTCTTTCTTTGGTACTTTCCCAATTTGAAACTCATCTTCAATTTTTAGGTCACCTAGAACGGCCTCTTTGAAGTTAGTTCGACGAGAATCAGATGGCAGAGAATTATGCCTTCCACTGGAACAGTTCATGCTGTAAATGGCGTATTTTGGAGGGAGGCTAGTGGCTGGCAGTGCAGGTAATGTATCTTTGCTTAGGCTGGCTTCAGAAGGTAATAATTCTTTAACAGGTACACTAGAAGCAGCAAAATTGGTATCTGCATCTAAACAACCCAGGACCAAAAATGGAAGAAAACAAATACGAAAAGTTAGAGGAAAAATATTATGAAAGTTCAAAACTTAGATGAACATGCTTGAAGAAATAATTATATGGAATTATCGCTCATGAGGTGAAGTGAAAAATATTACAATGCGCAGCTGTCATTTAAGCCATGCAAGGAAACTAAATTAGAAGTCAGGATGCTATCTTGAACGAGTCGAGAAGAAGATGTTTCCTAGTTTAAGCAATGGATCTCAGCTAACAGCTGAGCATTTTTTGACATCACGCAGACATTGAATTGCTACGTCAACATATGGAAATAAAATATAGATAAGTAACCACCATATACCAGATAGAATCCAGTGTTAGCATTAAGCCTTATATCAGGAATCAATCACTGTCAGATGCCCTTCCATTTATTCATGTAAAAACGATTAGGAAATACAACACAATCTCTGATGTTTCCAAACCAAACAAAAAAGAACAAGACTGATTTTTAAGAATACACATCATCTTTTGGCTATTGATTAGCAATTTGTTGTCAGTCTCTACGAAGTTTGGCTCACCTGGTGGGGTTTTTCTTTTATATATGTATGTATATATATGGTGGAACTTTAATTTTCTAGGCATGGATAATAAGCTCTCTAACAAGAGAATAAAAGAAGGAAAAGAGAACAGGATTGAGCTTAGAAGATCAGAAAACACTTGTAAGTTTGACTTGTATGTTCAAGGTGTCCATAAGGGTTAAAGCTCCAAGGAACCTCACCTAACACAAATTCCATTATGTAACCATAATTGACCATAATTCAATTTGGACGATGAATTTATCTGTCGTAGAATACCCTCCTATTCAGACTCACAACTAGAAATCCCCATTAAACCATTGAACTCTTCTCCACAAGCCTAAAAGTAAACGCTTCTAGCATTCGAACAGACATAACTTTAAAATTTAAGCAACAAAATATACAAAACACTAACAAGTGGTGGAGGATCAGTCTAGTAAACTAAAATATCACAGGCACATCTTGCAATGAAAGAGTACTCATTAGAACCTCAGTTAGGACAGATAAACTATATGCTCTACTCAAGTTCTTAATAAAGTGCAAACAGAAAAACCAATATAATTTTGTAGAGTAATAAGCAGAAGTCCAGGACAAAAATGCGTACAGTTGAAGAACTGAATAATAATGTTGCACGCTGCGGATGGCGATAAGGTTTTGCTTTCAAGCTTGGTCAGCAACTCCTCAGCTTTGTTATGCAGCTCCTTGCCTTTGAAATCCTCGCTTCCCTTAAAGACCGTTTTTACACACTCAAGTTCTTTTATCATGGCCTCCAGACCCCAGTCCTTTGCACACATCGCAAAGACATCTTTTACAAACCCAAACATCTCTGAAGCATGATTACATCCAATGCAGTAAAATTGCATCTCAGAGGTCCCTGATGGCCCCTTCAAGCTAGGCCCAGGACGAATACGATTCTTTTGCATTCCACACGCAGCATGGCACCAATGAGAACAAACATCACAACCAACCCAACTGCAAGTGTTGCTAGCAGAATCAAATTTCATACAAACTGGGCACATACATGAACTGCAAAATCCCTTGTTTGCCGAACAGAACTTACACTCGCAGTCATCAACAGGCAATATGCTTTTACAGTTGACATTCCTGCACCTCATGTACAAGAAAATTTCCACCAACTCGTTCGCAGGAAGCTGAAATTCTCTGGATAGATAACTTCCAACCCCCATCTTGAGAGCCACCAAAATATGTAGCTGTTCCTTTTGGCACTTTGAGAGAGTCTCTTTTGTAAGATCAGATCTTCTGTCGAGGCAATTTTGAAGGCCTACTAACTCCTCTCGCTTTTCAGATAACAAAGTAAGGTTTTTCAAGTAATCTTTAGTCGATTCTAATGTTTCCTCAGGAAGTTCTTGAATGATCTGAGCCATGACTGGAATAGACTCTGAAACTATCTCATGTAGAATTCTCTCCGGTCTGGAGAATTTTCTTGCCAGTCCTCTTCCATCCCCTCCCTCAAAAGCTCTAAAATTTTCCGAATCCTTTCTCCTTGAATCACCAGAATAAGCTTCCAAACGTGGTCTGGCGGGCAATTCAGAAGGAAAGAATGAAAGATTATCAGAACTAGCAGTCTTATAAATACTATTATTTCCCGAATCCTTGTTAGCTACACGATTACCCTGAGTAATAGGAAATCCTCCAGCACCAGTAATACCACCACCAAACCCATGGTGGCCGTTGTTCAAAGCTACAATTCCGTCTCCAATAGGCCTAAAACGGCTATGAACCGACCCGTTAGTCCCTTCTCCTCCACACCAAAGTTGATCGTCTCTCCCCACTGAATATTCATAATTCTCGGTCGAGTTACGGGTCAGAGAGCAACTGGGATTGTGTGAAAATGGAAGTGAATAAGAATAAGAAAGCGAAGCAGCGGTAAAATCATTAGAACAAGTTGTCAGCGTGTTGTTGATGGAAGGTGCCGCACCTAAAGACTGAGTGCTCCTACAAGGCTTTGACTTGACAAGACCGTTTTGCAGTGCATTTGATGCAGTTAAAGACAGAGAAACTTCGGGCAGAGCTAGAGACAGATTTAAAGTACCCTCCAGCTTAGGCTTCTTCTCCATGTTGGAATTCTCCTTCACGATCTCTTCATCATCATGGTCTCCTCTTTTGGATGAAGAGTTAGACTTTGTTTCACTCAGATTCAAGAAATCTCTCTCTACCCATTTGTCACCTTGATTAGAACTATCAGAAACGATAATTTCTTTGCCCTTCTGGCTAAACGTACCGAACTTTGGATTGTCACAGAGGTAGCTGAGGGTGAGATCTTGGGGTTTTGAAGAAAACCCATCAAGATTCATCTTTGACTCTCTCAGAAAATCAATACCCTTTTGAGAAAAACCCAAATTCGCTTCTGGGTTATCCTTGTTTTGAGGACTCTTAACCTTAGAGTTCGAGAGGTGCTGATCTTTTTCTCCGAACATGGCCCTTCTTTAACCAGAAGGTAACAGACAGAGAGAAGAGAATATTTGAGTTAAGAAGAAAAAGGAACAGACGGATTTGAACAGGCAAAATGAGAAATTGGAAGGAATCTAAGAGGGTGAGAGGGATTGCGCTGAACAAAGGAGAAGTCGGTTGAAGCAGATTTTTGAGGTTTTTGTTTAGCAAAGATATGAACGTAAGTGACGGAAGTTAATTAAAAAATAGCTTCTCGAAAAAGCTAAAATTTGGGCTTTTTTGAAAAGCTTCAAATTTTAACTTTTCAAAAAGTTGTATTTTAGCTTTTTTAAAAGTTATTTCTACTTCAAAAGTGCTTTTGAAGTTTACAGCCAAACACTCATTTTTTTTCTTCCGAAAATAGCTTTTGCGATAGAAAAAAGTACTTTTGGAGTCTCCAAAAACTGAACCAAACAGACACTAACTCCACTTGAGATGATCTGGTTATATAGATAAGACACAACCCAACGAGATTCATGAACCAACTATTCTGTGAGCTATTATAGGAAGCAACCAAGTAGTTGAATGGAAGAAGATGGTATTATTTCCTAAGTGCCTTCTGAAAGCCTCTTTTGTTTTCTAGCCTGCAATCAAACTAAGGTTACGGTAAAGGAAAGAATCCCTTATGGAAAATTATATAATGCAACCAATGTGATTCAAAATCAAGCAAATGAATCTCATAATTATCTGTTTTTTTAATTGTCAACATTGTTCGTATGTTTGATTATGTTTTTTTTCTTTATGCAACTTATTCTTCAATTTGAACTATTGGCAAAATATTGTTTAATGGGAAACTAATGTCAAGGTAAATAGAGAAAGAGACACGAGTTTATTCAAAATTATGCTAAATTGCACCATTTATGTCTTATGAAAGAAAAAGAACTAAAAGATGTTCGTGAATAAGAAGACAAATTTGTCTAGTCATGTGCTCCAATGATAACATTCGACTTATCTTTTTCATTGTCTCTATGTAGTATTATTAAATAGTTACTTCATGGCTTTTTAATTACAAGGCTTTGTAATTTTGATTACATTTTGTTGTTGGACACTTGTCTACGTTCTAAACTTATTCAATTTTCAAGAAAAGAAGCTTTACCTACTTACTTGTTAACATGGTGTCACAGTCCTGTCTAATATAGTATACATTATGCACACTTTAAAAGAGATTTTAATTAGTTTTTACACTTTTAGTTTGGAAGGTTAGGCTGTAACACGTAATATGAGCCTTAGTTACATATTCAAGATCAAACATGAAAGGGAAATAATGAAGAAATGCAGAAATACCTTATTTCGATTCCATAAAGTTTGAAGGAGCTTTTCGAGGTCGAAACGAGTACAAATTTACCACCATCTTCACGAGATCTACTCACTGATGCCTGGTCAAAGTCTTTTTACAGTTTTCTTAAAACATGAAACTCTGAATGGGTCAGAATAACTTTACGTTCACGAATTACTTAAACAATTATAAGAGACCTTAATCTCTATATATAGTTTTCATATTGAGTTTCTTCATCATAGGCCCGATATGGGTCCGATCTACACTGATCGGTTTTTATTTTCTTCCTGGACTTTGATTCATTAACCTAGATCATTTATTGAGCCATTTTATTATTTTTATTCATATCAAGTTACTTAACTTAATCGATAAGTAATTGAAAAACTGAAAAATACAATTAATTTGTCCAACAAATGGGAAAATATCTAACGTATGCTAGACACAAACATCAAGTTTAGTAGGTAAAACTTTGTAGAAAATCAAAATTGGATTAAATATATACCAAATTTTTACTGACTATTTTTGTTTTGCATACAGATAGCTTTGTCTCGGAGAGAGTTTACTGCCAAGGTTGCTGTGGTATGGCACACATGTGGACATATCTCCCTCTAATCTTAAAATCTTTGGTTTTCATTTGTTGGACTTCCTATAATTAGCTGCATTCAACCTAACATAATTAATTACATCCAAGGACTCGTAAAAGTTGTACAGGCGTGAGCATTCATTTCATATAAAGGACTATATGTAGAGATTTCACAGTTATGATTCTTTCCAAATAATACAGATCTTTTCCTTGGGATACATAATTAAGAGTCGTTCATTTGGAAAAAACCATAACAGCATCACCTGAAAAATAATCGGCAACCAGACATGAGGAGAATCACCCAAATGTTTCTCATAATTGGCCTTGCCTTGGCCATCATTCTGATATCCATATATCAACCTGAGCGATTCTCTGGGTCCGAATACGACGTTCATGTGATCAACGGCTTCACTAACAACTCATCGCTGCCACTGGTAATATGGTGCTCTTCAAACGGAGAAGATTTTGGTGGACGTGCTCTTCAGGAAGGTGACGATTTCAGCTGGAGTTTGAAGACCAGCTTGTGGGACACCACTCGTTTTCTGTGCACCATTAAATGGGACCAAGACAAGAGAAAATTTGATGCATTCAAGGTTCCAAGAGACGTTTACCGCTGTAGGCTTTTCAAGAAGTGCTTCTGGATGGTAAGAGAGGACGGTTTTTATTTCAGTAATGATCAAGTGAACTGGAAGAAGGACTTCACTTGGTTTTGATATGTCAACCATTCTATCTTTGGTTATTACAGTCCTACATCTGCTTATTTTGCGCTCATGGAAAAAGTATCTTCTTATAGTTATTCATTAATTAGTTCCATATCTACTATACCTCAACTTTGCTAAATCATTAATGAGTTTCAATATCTACTATACCTCAGCTTTGCTCAATCATTTACGTATCTTCACAGCGTATTAATCTGCCACTTTATTATTTTATACCTATAATGGGAAAGGCTCATAAAATATTTAGAAGACGATCTGCCATCATCTGCTGCAATGGAAACCAAACTTGCGAGACATATAAAGAGTTCTGTAAGTACAATACTGCTTTTGATATTTTATTTTCTACCAAATATATGGATTACATCCTGCCAAATCTAAACACATTATAAATTCCACGTCATTTTAGAGTAGATAATTAATCCCAGTTGTCATGTTACACTTTTAATTCTACAATTGCATAAAGTATACTACCTTTTTCCTTTGTTTCCATAGCAGATGATCCGATAAACAAAAACGAGATTTCGTAACTTTCTGATGCAACTATATGGAAAAAAAAAAAAAGGGCGCTTAGGTAAAGGGCAATAAGTACTGTTAAAAGGCAACAAGCAAACAGATAGTTTCAGAGCTCATACGGACGTAAAAATTTATCCTATTATATTATCAAAGTATTAAGAATTCAATTTAGTACGACAGCGTTTAAAGTATGGGAAAGAACTTTTTAAAGCATGCATGTACTTTTCTGCTAAAGGTTTTTTTATTGTTTAAATAGAAATGAAAAATGAAATTTAATTTCATATCTTTGGGGATAAAGGAAGAAAAAGTTCAAAATTGGAAATATTATGAATTTATATTGGTATTACTACTATAAAATCAAATTATTCCTACCAATGCCATAGTTTACAAATGGAAAAACTCACGGCACTGCTACTCATAGAGCCATTATGGACTATATATTTGTTTTAATTTTATTTTTTTCTTGCTTCATATGAGTCATTTATAAATAGTCTCTCAACTAGTTAGAGGTAAGATTGCATATTATTAAATTTTTTTAGACTCCACAGTTCAGCAAGATTTTCATTGAGTATTGTTGATTGAGTCTAAAAATGTTCATTCATTTTGTTAGTTATGTTTACTATAGCACTCTATATATTTAACTTTATTATGTAAAAATATGTTTTCTTTACAGTTTTTTAAAAAATAGTTAAATATATTGAATAAGCTAGGATATTGAGGGATTAGCACAAAATTAGGAAGCTATTGGTTACATATATTGATCCAGCGATCAAAGAAACGTCAACCTCTAAATAAGAAGGCAAGAAAGGACATAAACAATGAGTTAGGAGCTTAGTTTCTCACGCGTTAACTAATTTCACAACACTCTTGTGAAACTTGGATAACTTATTCACCTCCTGACCATATTCATTTTAAACCTTCATACCAGTTAGTATTGTCAAGTAAAGTTGATTAAGCTCTAAGATGCCCTCCTTATATTGAAATGTTTCCACACTAATCACAATTGTAAGGTCTCCGATTCGTCACCAACGAAGGCTTGCAAGTCGAGTTAAGTTAATCTTCATCCAGAGCCCATATACAGTACTGTTTAAAGCTAACTTAAAGGCTAATCAATCTCTATCTTTCTTCATTTTGTTTAGACAGTCTCATTGAATGAGATTAAGTTGATTCCTTATGGTGGAACCATCGTATTTCACATGTTCATAATTATTATATTCCAAATGTACATAAAAAAAAACACATCTAAAGAAAAGATACTATGTTTTTTTAGTTCTATGATTGCAGAGTACACAAGTATCAATTACTTTTTTTTTATTTTTTATTTTTTGATTGTCTAAGGAGTTCATCTTTTGCTTGAAGACTAGACACATTATAAAAGAGGCTCCAGGACTTGCCCGAGAAAACCAAATCAATCTGCAAGAAAGATTGATGGAAGTTCTTAAGGAATCGTTGTTGCCATATATACTATCTTCCTAATCAGATGTGAGCTGATAACTTAAATTTAAGTACTGTAAGAATTTGAAGTAATTTGATAATAGAACATCTTCAATTGTAGTGTTATTAGCAATAAAATCCTTTAGTGAGGAATAATGCTAAAGTCACTTAAGGGGCTTACAGCTGACCAATTATCGTCCCAAAAAGAAGTTAAACTCTTTCTCTTGGTTGGTAACTAATTGTCATCCTGAATCCTAACCCAAAAAGAAGTTAAACTCTTTCTCTTGGTTGGTAACTAATTGTCATCCTGAATCCTAATTTAATCTTTGATTATATGAGTTATTAATCAAGAAGAAGGTTTATAAATAGTATAAATTTACTGCACTATAATAGTATATTTAAAATAATAATATGTTTATAACATATTGTCTTAATTCATACTAATATAATTGTCAAATGTCTCTTTGAAGAGATTCCCAAAACAATGTAATATTCATCTTCTTGAGGTATAGTGTTTTTTTTTTTTATGTCATTCACTACTTCAAACTATTTTCTTGCGTGCTAATTAATCTATACAAATCATCTTTATGGTCTTGTTGAACAAGATATTACTTTTTCTTGGGAAAGCAATTGTATTAATAAAATAAAAGGAAAAAAGAAGTTGATCCTTACTTCACAGCAAGATCTGTGGAAAAAAAAAAAACATCTGTGATTCCTATCGACTAGTACAATCTGTGCTTCTAATAGTTAATTCCCACAGATTTGTTGAATCAAGGCATTTTTTTTAATCAATTTGCAGTCTGCACAGGTAAACTATTTATAAACGCCACTTATCTACAGCAAGATCTAGGAACCTGGTGGAATATCTGCTTTTTGCGTCCTCTTTAATTAACAATTTCTAATAAGAAAGAACAACATTGTTTTGAAATTGTCCACAGTTCAGCTCACGTATCCAACCAAATTTTATAACAATGCCCAGCATTCTTCTAATGAACATGTCCCCAAATATGGGCGCACAAACCACATTCCATAGTGGATATCTTTTAAAATCGTTGGGACAGTTTATCCAGCCACAGGACAATGACTAATCAAGAACTGTTGACGTTTCTGCGTTTGCTATCTCTCCTTCCATATTATAATGTGCTCGAAAACTCGATGATGGTCACCTCATGCCATTACATCAAAAACTAAAGCAACCTCACTAAAACACATCAAACGAGGTGGACCTTCTAGGATAGGAACAAATCATATGTTGCACGAAGTAAAAGTGTTTTCCTTTTAAAAAATAAATCAGTACTTTATTCTTATCTTCATACTGTGTCATTATGAATGTTCCCTGGGCGGGTATCGCCTGGATTCACTTGCGTCATGTCATTATCTTCAGATAATTAAACCATTAACTAAACATTCTCAACCTTTTAATGGTAACGTAAAAGCTCAACTCCATGCAAACTTACTCCAGACAGTTAATAACACATTTAGAATCCTAATTCAACATAACTCTGTACTTACCTAAATCTGAGTAACTTATAACTAGTCTATATGGTGCTTACACTAATCAGCATGATTGACCCCAAACGATCATGTGGGCGTACCCTTTGACATCTAACAGCGATTCAGATATGGTCTCTTAACAAATTAGAGTTCTAATGCCAAATCTACAGTATCTATGTGGAAAAAATGTTAGAAGATAATCATAAGATTAAAAGGATCTAATTATAATATATGTGCATAATCATACATAATATGACTTGGAGTTATGTTTAATTCCAATTACAAAATTGTTTTGCAATAAGATGATCTTTGAATGACCTGTAGAAACAAAAGTTAAATAATCTTCAAATTTCAAAGATTATTATTTATATTAGAATTTGAACATTCAACTGCTTCATTTGGTAGTTAATAACAAATAATAATAAACTCATTCAAGTGCGTTTTAGTGATTGTAATCTCCTACTCACACATCAATAGGTTTAATTGATTGGAATTATGTAGTTCTCATACTAATCCAATAATTCGTGCTACCAGCATACAGCGAGAGCTCGTTGTCATATATCTTTTATGACATTTCAATTAATGAATCAATCCCGGAATATGTCCTTGAGTAGATATTATATGCAATATCTTAGGTCATATCTTACAATATCCTCTTTCTTATCTCATTTGTTTCGTAAAATCATTATTTTACTAAAATATTTTACTACGAGATAGTTGCCAACTTTAAATACATTTTATGCAAGACTTTAAAAACAATGTCCTTCCTCAGTTTTGAATTCCTTCAAATTAAATTTAATTTGCTTTCCTATATTCGTTCCATAAGATCACATCATTCATGATCTGTTGATAACATTTTAAAGTAGCAAACCTTAGATTTAATTTTTAATAATTAGATAAAACTTCATTTGTTAGTTATTAACAAATAATACTAAACTCATTCAACTGCGTTTTAGTTATTGTAATCTCCTACTCACACATTAATAGGTTTAATTGATTGGAATTCTATAGTTCTCATACTAATCCAATAATTCGTGCTTCTAGCATACAACGAGAGTTCTTTGTCATATATCTTTTATGATATTTTGATTAATGATTCAATCCTGGAAAATGTCCTTGAGTAGATATTATATGCAATATCCTAGGTCATATCTCACAATCTCTTCTTTCTTATCTCATTTGTTTCATCAAATTGTTATTTTACTAAAATATTTTACTACGAGATAGTGGCCAACTTTAAATACATTTTATGCAAGACTTTAAACACAATGTCCTTCCTCGATTTTGAGTTTCTTCAAATTAAATTTATTTTGCTTTCCTATATTTGTTCCATAAGATCACATCATACATGATCTGTTAATAACATTTTAAAGTAGCAACCTTAAATTTAATTTTTAATAATTAGATAAAATTTTTATGGGTATTTAATAAGGCACGTTAACCTTATGGGCCTCACACATTATAAGTTAAGGTCTTGTATCTTACATTAATCCTTTTATGGTCATATTTACTCATATGATATAACTCATATGTTACAGTATTAACTTATATTATATTTATGTAAATTCCTTTCATTCACAAAATAATGTACAAATATTAGTTCAAACATACTGAATGTTTAACTTAAGTTCTCTTATTTACTCCAAAAAAAATGTTTAGAACTCGCGTATCTTTCAATTTAGGATACATTTAGTGACCATCTAATAACTTTGAACCAACTTCCTAGTAATTTAGGGTTGCATTATGGTTTAAGTTTCTTGCTTTTAATTATTACCTAGATAATAAACCTTAAACCTACTTCATCTTTAGCGATCACAAATCACCAGAAGTGATAGCCTATGTCAGAAAGTCAATCTCTATATATACTCATAAAAACTAAACAAATATATTTTATGAATCAAGTATTATCTAATGCATAATTTCCATCAAATATTCTCATTTAAATATAACATTACAACAAACTAGCATACAAAGAGAAATGTTTTTTTATTACATTTTAATGTCTACATAAGCCTAGTAACTTCACCCACCCAACATACACACCTATGGAAATAGGTTTTGTCATTGAGTCTACTACTATATCTCACATAAAGATATACTTCGTGTTTACTTCTTCTTGTACGACTATATCTTTCACTTAATTATACTTGGTATCTATATGTTTGATTTTTTAATGAAATTTGGGATCTTTGGTGTAAGCAATTGTTGTTTGACTATCATAGTTAATAGTCATTGGTTTAATTTTACTTTTAGTGACTCCTAGATGAACCCAAAATCATTGAAGCAATACAACGTCTTGTACTATTGCTAAAAATGCTATGAATTTAGCTTCCTTTGTAGACCATGTAATGCAAGATTGTTTCTTACTTTTCCATGACATTACTGTTGGATCGAAAAAGTAAAGCGTATAAGATTTGGCTAAAATAATAGATTTAAAAAAAAATAGAAATCAAAACACAGCAGAAGCAAGATAACCAAATCAACATGCCCTACCATACATGGTATGGTATATGGAAAATAATTATCATAAGAACAAGATGGAGATTATATTACCGACTCCTTTGCTAAAAATTTAACTCCTTTGTTAGATCCCGTTACCGGAACCCAACTCTCTTGCGAAAAATCATGAAACTTAACTTGAGCGTGCACACCATCTTGAAGAGTTATTACGTTAAACCCTAATAGCCATCAATTTTTTTTCCATTGGACCCTTAGAAGACATTATCAATTCATCTTTATTCTCATAACATTCCAAAATTTTACTTACAAATCGTTCC
>JANITW010000235.1:47764848-47784989 GCA_027564335.1 Erythroxylum williamsii
TTTATCATTTTGTGGACATTGAGCCTTTGAGAATTTGTCACCCTTCACTATTGGTGTAATATCTTATTTTCTAGTATATGTTTAGGGTTCAACCTTAGATTAAGTATTGCATATACATGCATAACATTAGCATTCATACACGAATTGATATTTGTACCCATTACAAAGATAACATATACACTTAATTGACTTATTCTGAGGTATGAAAGAAGTTAAGTGAACATGATGTGAACTGTGATTTGGTATGTCTTGAATTTCGATATGTTCAGATTTCAATTAGTAAATTGGGATTAAATGTTATTAATTGAGAGATTCATGGATTAAATGTACATTTGGTTAAAAAAATAAAAATAAATGCGAAGTAGTAGGACAAATTGATACATGAAAAATTAGCGTGATTAAGCCTAAAATTAAATGACATTTGGCATAGTAAAATGTGTGACAAATTGACTAGTAATTAATTAACAAATGGATAAATTATTATATGACAAGTGGACCAATCTTGGGGTGACATGTGGACTACTTAATTAGTGACTAATGGCAGTATCTTGAGTGGATTGGTGGCAGCATCTTGATTAGGCAAATGTAAGACATGTCTAAGGACAAATGTTGCGCTTTAATGGTGACACCTAGCATGTGAAGTAGCAAGTTTCTGCAGCAGAGTTTTGCTACTTTTTTCTTTTGTTTTCATCTCCAAAAATTGATCCTACTTTCTCCTCAGTATTTTGCCTGAACCCTAGACAAATTATTGCACCAAAACTAGCTTTTTAACTTACATAAAATAGCTAAGAAAACTAGCTAAACGTTACTTTCATCTTGCTGTCCAAAATCAACCTGTTTTCATCTTAAGTTTGTGATGAATTTTTCTTACATAGAGACTTGATTTAATCTGAAGTTTTAGCTGAATTCAAAGCTTAAAAAATGCTCAAGTCAGATGCCATTCAAACATTATCGAACCATCCAAGGAATAGCATAACTTGGAGCATACTGTGAGTTAACCTAGATCATCTTCAGAGAATTGATTTATTCTGTTTAACTTCCAATTATTGAATTATTTTTGATTTGTTTCTAAATTCTGGTCTTTGACAGTCCGAGGAGTTTGATATTTGGGAATATGTTGGAAGTGTCTATTTGCATTTAAGTTATGACTGATTTCTAAATACTCAAAAAAAGTTGAATGTCGAACTGAAGTCCGATAAATCTGAGATTTTGTCTATGCATCATAAGTAAATCTTTTGATGGCATATTCTGTTATTTGATACATTTCATGAATGTTCAGATAAAAGTATTGTGATCAAACTAGCCAATCTGAAAGAGCTTTAAGCTCATAATTCTACACGTAGAGCTTTGTTCTGTAATTTCTACATCTGACTGAGCCCAATGGACCAATATCCATATTTGTATCTGAAAGGTGCTTGATCATAACAAATAATAACGAATTTGGAGTCTTATATGCATCTGCATTTGTATACTTATGATTATGAAATATATGATCATGAAATATTTTTTGAAATTGTGATGATAAAGTGATATGCCATAATAATGTGATTGATTGGGTTATTCATGTTCTGAAAGAATGTTTGTCAAATTGGTTAGTTGTGTGATATTTGTGTATTTGACTTGAGTGAGATCATCGATGATGGTTCACTCGTTGAATTCACAAAATTCATTAAAAATTGCAACTTGGCTTTTCAAGTACGAGACAGGAGACCTAGTTCCTAAGATTGTCTACAGGAATATTTTGGATTAAGTTATGGCTCAAAGGTTTGTCAGCTGACATCAGAGGAGTTATAGACTATAATTTGTAGTTTCTTTAACATACAAAACTTTTGTATAAAAGATTGTAAATATTTGTTTCAATGACTATAATGTAAACTTTTGTTAATGAATGAAATGAAGGGTTGAGGTTTTAAGTATTGTATATTCTTTATAATGTCACTTAAGAGATTATGTTTGCTCTAACATACCATTGTCATAGGATATGTACTTGAATGTCCTCTGGATGTTCAGGTATATACTTTACAATATTGGGTTGTTATAATTTTGGTATCAGAGTATAGTTTGGCATCCATAGGGACATATAAGAGTATTGAGACATGATAAATAGTGAGGGACTCAGTTAGTGGTCACAATTATTTTTGTTAGAGGTCACTTGCCATAGGAGGTCAAGATGAAGAGTTAGCTAACATGGAGTCTGTAAGAGCCAATAAAGAGTCTGTTGTACCTAAGTTTGCACAAATACGTATGGGAATTATGGAGAGAAGGGAAAGGAGATATGATAAGCTTTAGAAGAAGAGGGATGGAGACTTCTACGAAAGTACAGACCCTGCTGAAGCAGAAAGTTGGCTAGAGAGAACTAAAAGAGTGTTTGATTAGATGGATTGTGAGTCAGATGAAAGATTTGATTATGCAGTCCTACTTCTGCTAGGTCTAGCATATTATTGGTGGAAGACTATTCCAAGCAATGCCACCAGACCTTGTAGTTTGACCTGAGAAGATTTTCTGAAGGTGTTTAAAGAGAATTACATGCCGAAGATTTATCTGGCCAGAAAGATGAAAGAATTTCTATATCTAAAACAAGGAAGTCTCTTGGTAGCAAAGTATGAGATAAAATTTAATGAATTAATAGGGTATGCAACTATATTAATCCCAAATGAGGAGGACAAGGGTTGGAGGTTTGAAGATGGGTTAAATATGGAGATCAGAACTAAGCTAGCCATTTCTAATTTGGATAGTTTTAAGGAAATTCAAGCAGCCTCAATCAAAATTAAATAGTTGTTGAAGGATGGTCAGGAAGAGTATAGACAAGAGTTTAGAGTGAAGAGACAGAGTGAATCTTAGACTAATTCTGGTAGAAGCTTTAGTAAATGTCAGAACATATCGTCTCGATTCTAGGCTAGATCAAGACAAACTAGGTTTCGATCAAGAGGTGGATTTATTCAGATTGGTAGATGTAGAGGATAAGTGCCCTCTAGGTAGTCATAACAGATGCCTAATTGGGAGCATTGTGGTAAGTAACATGGTAGTGAGTGTTGGAGGTTATCGGGAGCTTATTTCCATTGTGGCTTTATAGAGTATCAGATCAAAGATTGTCTTAAGACTTTTGAACCACAGTCTGGAGTTAGTGGAGGAACAATGACTGAGACAATGATTCAGCAAAGTAGAGCTATTGAATCTGTACAAAGAGGCAGGGGTAGAGGTAGAACTCAGTTAATAGTGCCTAGTGTCAGGACTGAGGTGTGGAGTAACCAACCACAATCTCAAGCTAGGGTCTATGCCATCACTAGATAGGAGGTGCAGAACTCCCTAGATGTGTAGCAGGCATGTTGAATGTTTTTCATTTTGAAACATTTGCATTGGTATATCCAAGATCTACACATTAATTCATCATACCGCATTTCACATCTAGATTGCATTGTGAGAGAGAGATATTGAAATGTGGATTAGAGGTGAGTACCCTAGTAGGTAGCACAACAATGATTAGTGAGGTATGTAAAGGGTGCATAGTTTAGATTGATCAGGCAAAGATAAAAGTTGACTTGATAGTATTGCAATTAAAGAAAATAAAAATTATTCTAGGCATGGATTGACTCACTGCCCATTAAGCTGTGATGAACTATTATACTAAGGAAGTAGTTCTTGAATCCCCTAATCAGCCAAGAGTGGCGCTTCGAGGAGTTAGTCAGGCAGTGCTAGCCTGACTAATTTCATTCATGAGTGTTTTGAAATTGATTTGAGGTAGCTGTGAGGCTTATCTGGCCCACAGAGTTGATACCCGGAGTGAACAAACCATTCAGGATATTCCAATTTTTAGGAATTTCCTGGATGTGTTTCCTACAAAACTACCAAGTTTCACCCTAGAAAGAGAGACGAAGTTTACCATTGACCTCGTTTAAGATACTACTCCTATATCAATTCTTTCATAAAGGATGACACTTATAGAACTAAAGGAATTGAAGAGCCAGTTACAAGAGTTATTAGATAAGGGTTTCATTAAGCCTAGTGTGTCACTTTGGAGAGCTCCAATATTGTTTGTAAAGAAGAATGATGGAACTCTAAGATTGTGTATTGATTATCGGCAGTTGAATCGAGTAATAGTTAAGAATAAGTACCTATTACCTAGGATTGATGATTTGCTTCATCATCTCAGGTGTTCACAAATTTAGACTTAAGATTGGGATATTATCAGTTGAAAATAGCTGAGACTAATGTACTAAAAAGTATATTTAGAACAAGATACTTCGAGTTTTTGGTGATATCGTTTGGATTAACTAATACCCCAGTAGCTTTTATGGCCTTGATGAATAAGGTATTTCAACCTTATTTAGATTGCTTTTTTATTGTATTTATTAATGACATCTTGGAGTATTTGAAGTGTAGAGAAGAACATTCAGAGCATTTGAGATTGGTTCTATAAATAATGAGAGAGAAATAGTTGTTTGTCAAGTTCAATAAATGTGAATTTTGGCTTGATCAAGTAGTATTCTTAGGTCATATAGTGTCTGGACAAGGCATTCAAGTAGAACCATTCAAGTACACCTAAAGAAAATAGAAGCAGTGATGAAATGGGAGGCTCTAAAGAATGTGTATGAGATCTAGAGTTTTCTTAGATTAGCCAGATATTACAAGAGATTTGTCGAGGGGTTTTTATTGATCTCAACCCCTTTGTTAAGTATTGCATATACATGCATAACATTAGCATTCATACACGAATTGATGTTTGTACATATTATAAAGATATCATATACACTCAATTGACTTATTCTGGGGTATGAAAGAAGTTAAGTGAACATGACGTGAATTATGATTTGGTACGTCTTGAATTTTTGCATGTTCATATTTCAATTAGTAAATTGAGATTAAATGTTATTAATTGAGAGATTAATGGATTAAATGTACATTTGGTCAAAAAATAAAAATAAATGTGAAGTGGTAGGACGAATTGATGCATGAAAAATTAAGGTGATTAAGCCTAAAATTAAGTGACATTTAGCATAGTAAAATGTGTGATAAATGGACTAGTAATTAATTGATAAATAGACAAATTATTATATGACTAGTGGACCAATCTTGGGTTGACATATGGACTACTTAATTAGTGCCTAATGGCAGCATCTGGATTAGGAAAATGTAAGGCATGCCTTAGGACAAGACATGCCTTAGGACAAGTTTTATGCTTTAATGGTGACACCTAGCATGTGAGAGGCTATTTTGGGACCTTTTTTCATCATTTTGCTCCATTTTTATTCTATCTTTTCATATGTTTATGCATAAGATACATCAATGTTTTTTATTTGATAATTCTAATTATTTTTAATATTATTGTGGCATAATAATTAACAGGGTCAAGGCGACGTCGTATGCGTCATCCCTGACCCTAAGTCGGGTATACGGGTCAACCCGCAGGTGCTCGGGTCCGACCGGCATGTAACTTGCTCTCCGGCCGCCCATTTTCGACGATATTTAAGGGGTTTTCTTCCATTTTTCTTGCTCTATGGATTTTTAATACCCATGTGAGCTAAAAGTACTCCAAAACCTAAAAGTCTCTAACCCATTTCAACCATTAATGAAATCTCACCCAAAAACCATGATTTGTTTGTCCAAAACAAAGTTTAAAGGCAAAAATAGCAACCTACAATATTTTCTACATCTTCAATGCATCATTTCGAAGTCATTCATGCCAAAAAACTGATTTTGGAAAAAACGGATTTATACTCAAATACAAGCCCTAAAATCAAATGACCATAGATCTCTGATACTAATTGTTTTACATAAATGCAGTCATCAATAATCATAATGTCAAGATCTATATTTTATTTAGAGCATTAACTACACAATAAATAAACACACCTCCAATGTTTAGCATAGAATCTTGATGCATTCTCTCCATATAGACACCCCAACCTATCAATATCAACAATATCTTGTGCAAGAGAGGAAGCTTATGGTAGAAGACCTTATTTTCTTAAAACACACCCATGGCTACTTTAATACAGTCTCACAATATGTCATGTTTTATAACATGTTCTACCCTAAGCAGTCAAAAAAGGATAATTGTGCCATTTCAAAGATGAGATAAACTACAGTTTAATGAGCCAACATATAGTTATTAAGGTACTACCATGTGCTTCAAATGTAATTATTAAATTATTAGTCATCACATTATGGTTATTAAACATACATCAGGCAATTCAATTAATAGTTGTGAATGTGAAATTAATGTTGTGATTATATTAGTCTATATGTTTCTAACATTTATTGCTGCATGTTCAATAGAATTTCACTATAACTTCGGATGACTAATCAATTTGTTCAATAGAATTTCACTATAAATTCGGATGACTAATCAATTTGTTTCTTACAAACAAAGCCAAATGATTGCATCATAAAACTCTAACGGGCTATTATTGTGACTAACAAATCTACAAAACATAAAAGTTCCCAAACAAAATATTTCAAAGCTCACACTAGTGAAAGGCAAGCGACATTTTTTTTTGTGAGTAACAAAAATTATAAGTGTAAATATGTAATAATGTGTACATATCTTAAGGGTTTAACCTTCGTTATATAAATATCCACTAAGTCTCTCTATTATATAGGAGTAAAGTTGTGTACTATCGGATCTTTTCAGGCTATATATTTTAGCGGGACTTCAAACGGGTGTTGATGACGATGAAATAAATATCAACTAAAGAGATTGGATGCCTTTATAACTCTACGTATCATGTAGTTAAGTTCTTCTTTCACTAAATTCGACAAGACAAAGCACGTTTGTTTTTGTACGTACCATACCTCTCGGAGTTACTATTTTAAGCGAACTTCAACTTTTCAATCCCTTGGTCATGCCATTACGACGTTAAATGTTCAGCCTATGCATATTTAGCTGATAAATTTTAAGCCAATAAGACTGAAACTTATCATAAACTCTTTTTCTAAATTGTCACTATACATTTCAGTCATAAAACTTTTTCTAACGAGTCAATTTCTTTTATCCTTAACCCTATACAAATAATTTGTGTCATATTTTATGTATAAATTTAGTTTCTTAACACATACAAGTGTTGATCGATCGGATGTAGAATAAGTTTGATTAACTTTTAATTTAAAATTGAAAAATAGTTTTATTTAAAATTTGAATACTAAAAAATTTAAATCAATCCAAAATTTAATCAACTTAAATTGAATCAATTGATTTTAGATGAAGTCGAGCTGTCGAGCTAAATTAGACAAAAATTACCATTCCTTCGTGATATACAGAATGGATTCCACCCTATATATGTCTACTCAATGCCACTCTTTTAACTTTTTTACACTTCAATTATCTTCATTGGTACGTTGGTTAGGTGAGACGTGAGGACCTCACTCTATCGACAGCATAATAACATGTTGATTCAATAGGATTATTGACCACTAAGCATTTGTGGCTGTGCCAGCCAAGTGCGTATTATCATTTCCATGCTCTTGTGAACCCAATCGTTACGTTGAAGTCAACAAAGTGCCATAATTAGCTTGTCAAACTTTTTCAATATGGTTAACGAATTCAGCAAAGACATTAGGGCCTCTTGATATAATTACAGGTGGAAAATTCAAATCACAGCACCCAAACTGAGCTGTATTAATTTGTTCGTCAACAGTCTAAAATGAACGGACGTTATTGTTATTAAGGAAACTCGAGTAATGGTTGACATAGTCACCCCATCGAAAACCGGAAAACTGTGATCCGGTTTATTAATGTCGATGATATGCAGTTGTGCACTATATATAGACAAGAATAGAACCTAAGAGAAGTATATGTAATATGCCTTAAGGACTCTAAGAGCTTCTACATATATTATTGGGGAAATGTACTTTTTCTGTCAAACTGACAAGTGGCCTAATGGGTCGGATGCTGACGGGGACGAAGAATGAGTGAAGTTCCATAGATCATTCTCGCTTGTTTGGTTTGATCTCTGCGAGAGTAGGAGCGACAACTGCATGTCATCATCATGGAAAAGACCAAAACTCCCGTTTGGGTCGGTAAAGCAGGCCAATTGCTTTGATGTCTCGACGTGACCATTAAGCTGCGATGCCACGAGACGGTCGAGGGTAATCCAGTCATTAACTTTCGATTTCTTGTCCTGATTAACTGAGGAAGCATCAAAGTTGTTGGCTTGGTTGGTAGAGGAAGGTTCATATTCTGGAATGAGCATTTCATCGTCGTTGGGGTGACAACAAGAGTTGAAGCTGTGTTCTTGCTCAAGAGTTGGGCTGTCGAGTCGAGGAAGATGTAAGAATTTTTCCTGAAGCCCTTCAACGATGGTTGCGCCAGTATTCCTCGGGAGAAATCGGACATTGTTGGTGTCGTTTGGATTGTTAAAATGATTGCTTATTGATTCATTTTCCGTCTTGCAAGTTCTTCCCATGTAGAGAAGTATCTGATCAAGAACCGCATCCCCACCAGCACTAAGAATATGAGTTTTTGTGTCTAGTAAGCTTGACGAGCCTTTGGGACTGTCTAGGGATTTCTGATAGTTCTTCTTTCTAAATACACGACAAACCACCCAGCCTTCTTCAAGGAATGCGTCTGCGGTGTCTGCTGTAGGGTTGGTAGCCTGAGAATACATCTCAAGGTAACTACAAGTAGCTAAAAATGTTTGGAAAAGGCAACTTTCAAACGAGCAAGACTTCGGACTACATTCGGAAAGACAAAGGAGTACTTAGTCCCGTAATAAGGTGATGGATTTTATATATTTAGTTTCACTCAATTGAACTAAACAGATAAAGCTACAATATCAGAAGAATTTGAAAACTTTGAACACCTTTTTTCCGACGAATTAACGAAAAATATGATTGGACTTAATTATATTTTTTCGAGTCTAAGGTTAATTAACGAAGGCTTACGCTGTTGGTGTCATGAGTGGCATCGTCAAGCCTATACTCATGCATGATCCAATCAGATTTCTGGCCATGTGGTGCCCGCCCCATGTAGAATACGAGCGTCTTCCTTAATCCAATTCTTCTAAAGCCGCTGTAGATGACCTTGTCACGGCCAGTAGCTTTCCAGAACCCGGCTGCCGTTGCCCGATTAGTTCTAGTTCCTGTCGGGTATTTCTTGTCCTTGTGGCTGAAGAAGTACCAATCATTCTGTGGGGTGGATCCTATTTTGCACTTCTCTGTGAAGCCCCAGTTCAAACCACAAAGAAGAGGAATGCTTAAAGAACCAACATTTGTTTCTTAATTTTAATTTTATCATCTAGCAAAGCAATATGGATCATATATAAGAAAGGGATGTTTTCGTTTTAAATATACCTTGAATATCCCAGGGCTCAAGTTTATTAAGATCAACCTCACGAATCACGTCGAGATCTATCTGCTCATAGGCCACTTTCTTCCTGAGATAGTAGTGGAGAAGCTCTTCTTCGGTAGGATGAAATCTGAAACCTGGAGGGACCTGGGACTGACCATTTATCGACAGATTCATAACCTCCGGCATTATAGCTTAATATTTATTGGCTCTAGATTTCAAGGAAATATTAGAACAGACCTAATCAAAACTCATTACAATGATAATAACGTAGTAGTAGTAAACAGCAGAGAGGGAAAAAGTAACAACGAGAGAGAATACGAAGTGGATTAGGAAGCAGAGAATTAAAGCGAAAGGAGTGGGGTTGAGCTTGAGCGTAAAGGGTAATGCAGTCAGGATAATTTATAATGGGGTGGGATCGATGGAGTTCAAATGTATGCATGAAAAAGTCTGAAATCATGTACTTGATTAGTGTGGGGTCTAAGGCTTCGAGAAGGGCCAACAACCGAGAGATAGAAAGGCAAAGGTAGGGTGCGTAGGCCCCATACTAGCACTACTTAGGGTCGTTTTTCCCTTTCTTTTTTTTTTTCTTTTTTAACCATCCTGTTTCCGGCACCATGTGGGTGTTCGACTAATCCGAACTCGCTACAGGAGCTTGCACGAAGCGGTAAATGGCTGGCCACGAGGAACGTTCCATTCCCATAAATGGGAGTCGAACTCTCCATTCTCATAGGTAGGAGTCGAACTCCCAACCACATGGTTAAGGGACAGAGGCGAGCTACTACTACACCACCCCTCGTGGTTCGTTTTCCCTTTGTTTCATAGGAAAAGAGAATGCAACTTGTAAGATCTTAGCTAGCGGATGGCAATATGCCCCCATCTCAACTATGACATATGACCTTAATATCTATTTGCCTGAAACTACCGCTATCCTCAAAGAATTGCTCCCTATCTCTATCACTCATGCAACCACCTCAACGACAAGAAGGCTAGAGAGAGAGAGTGAGAGATGATGGGGTCGGAGACACTGAGCTTTCATGGCCCCCTCAGAGGAAGAAGAAAGACATGATAGACTTTTTTGTAAACATGAACACTCACTTCCCCCTCCGTGCCCTGTTCTATCCCTTCTTTATGTTCTTGATACATAACATACAATATCATAATTATATACTTCAGTGCTGAAACAAGCCAAAAGTTTAAGTTCAAGTTTTTGAAAATTCCATCTTGATTCGTCGTCAAATTTAAGTACTTTGTGTCAAGATTGTTACAAGCTATGCCCATTTGTCATTTGTGTTCCAAATGGTGTACAAATTAACATGTATCAATTTATATGGATCAGGGCTAGCTCTAGGTTTCTAATAAAAAGGGCCTTGTTGTGAATTTCCTTTCTTCCGCTTTTAATATTTCTCCCTTTGCATGATTGCATAGGCCAACCGCTGAATCTTTCATTTGATGCAAGTAGATACAATATCGCCACTAGAGTCAAGACGGCAGCCACTAAGGAAGAGTTAAAGAGAAAGCACCAAAAAGAGCTTTCTCATTTCTTTCCTGCACCCACTGCTTCCACTCCATTTACCGAAAAGCTCGTAACTAAGTACTAAAAAGCCCCTCCTTCCATGATGATCCGTTGACAATGTGTAAACGAAGCTATAGGGCTCCGTTTGTGCTACCAACGATCAGTCCAATTTGGGTGAACATGCCAATTTATAGATTAATTTTGCAAATGGTCAATATGTTAACCTTATCGTGTTCAATTCCTTTGCGCTCCTAAATTATTTTATATGTTATTGTGTTGGGTAAACATTGACATGCTAAAACCAGCTTAGCTTAGTGAAGATGTACAATGGGCAGAAAACAAATCTGCCCACAAGGCTTGTTACGAATTAGTCATTAGCTTGAAGTGGAATTATGACCTCTACTCCTACAAATAACAAGACTAAGATGATGGGTTGCTATATCTACAATTTAGAAAGTTTACGGATTTCAAATAAATTTGGATTGATCCCATTTAGTGCCTAAGAAGTTAATATTTAAAGCAATTAAAGACAAAAATTGCAGTAATAATTGAATTTGTGTGACCAATCATCCTCATATAAAATGATCCGAGTCATAACACTGAGTTTCCTCTTTGAATCATTGTATGGGTTGAAATAACAAAGGAATGTTGATGCGTTTGATTTTAATACACAAATTTCAAATTTATATAAAATTAGTCATTTAAAAAAAAAAGATAGAATCCTTTTTTTTATGTAGATATAATTATAAACTTAACTAATATATTAACTCTTTTAATATAAAGACTTTTCGCTTTAATTTGAAACCGATAATGAGAAAAATGCATGAACTATGAATGATGAAAAGTTATACATTTTTCCTTAAAAACTCATTTTGTTTTTCATTCTTGCACATTTTTCTTTTAGTTGTTGCCGGGTTGCAATCACTTTTTAACGTGCTTCTTTAGTTTTAGAATTCAGACATTATATTGATAGTTAGTTATTCATAATTATTCAATCAGCTTTAAAATATAATGCTAGGAAATCAGGCTTAAATCTGATCATGATCGTAGCAGAATAATTACGAAACTTTTTTGTATTTGATTTTTCAAAAATTAAGATTACTTTAATTTATAAAATGATTAACAAATAAATTATAACAAATCATGAATTGTAACTCATATTTTATGCCCAAGCTTGATCATTTTCTTGTCGAATCCCTCTAATCGTTTCTAAAACTGACTCATTTCAACCACTATAGTCGTATAAGTGTTTTACCTCTAAAGATATCCACACAACAAGTTGAGAGAACTCTGCAACTATTAAAGAAAGGGTTAGGCAAGTAGTGCTAGCTCTATTAGAGCTTAAGCCTATTTATAATAAATTTTGGACATTTTAGTAATTTAATTGAAATTAAATTTTAATTTCAATTAAAATTTTATTAAAATTATAAATAATTCTAATTAAATACCAATTATGCCCAAATAAGATGACATATCTCATGTTAATTCTTATTTATCAAATATCTCATATTTAATCATAAGGTTTCTCGAACTTTAAAATCAAATCCAACTTAATTAAAAATATCTTTGTTCTCTTCAACCTGTTTTTAATGTGTGACCCATTAAGTGTTGAACAAGTTTTATATATAGTAAAACTCTCAATACTCACAAGTACACGGATTGTAACTTCTAGTATTGAAAGGTATCAATCTCAAGAGGAAACTAGCTAAAACAAATTGAACCTAACTTTATCTAAGGTCATAAAATATGAGTTGAGTGAGATAGTAACAGAAATTTAAAATAATGAAATAAAAGCAATCAACTAATAAATACCAAGTGAGCACCAAAGATGATTAAGGATGAATGCATAGGATTTATTATTTCATTATTTTGCTCCTCCAACGATTATTGATTCAATTATGCGTTGATCTTAGATTTTCTAAGGGTTTGATTACTCTCTCTCAAGACGTAGCTAATTAATCCTAATTAAATCTAAAATTTCCATTAATTACAGTTTCTCAATTCACAACTCTTTCCTTAATGTTTTCAATTAGATATGAAGTTATCTATTGAATAATCAAGTTCTCACACAAGATCTCTCTTCAAATGATGGTTGATTTGTTAATCGTTTAACAAATTAATTAGATTAATTTTTACTTAGTCTCTCGATTTTTTGTCAAAGTATGAACAGTCATCTCTCGATTTATTGCCAAAGTATGAGCATTCACCATTAACACAACACATAATATGTATTGGATCAATAAAGATTAAAGTCACACAAAGATACGGAATAAATCCTAATATGAAATTGAGAACATCATAAACATAATAGACATTTGGAAATTTAATTTACACATCAAGTAATATGAAAATAAGAAAAGAGAAAGAAAGAAAAACTCCATTCAAAGCTTTATACGGAAAACTGCAAATCTGGACATCTCTCCTGACCTTCCTTGTTTAATCCACTTTTGCAAGATGGCAGTTGCATTTTTAAGGTTTCATAAGGTTCTTAAATAGTCCCAGAGGATCTTGCGGAAGTAACTGGGATTTTCACCATTTGATCGGTTTAAACAATGCCTTCAAACCCTAAAACAAATGGAAAACATCGTGCCTAGGAAGCCTTTGTCACAATCATGACTCTAGAAAAAGTGCTTCTATCACGATCGTGACTTTCATGACTCTAGGTGATTCTCTTATGTCACGATTGCGAAATGGGAGTCACGATCATGACCTAACCCATGAAGCTCCATGCATATCTATATCTCTTGTTCTTCATCTATCTGATTTCCAATACTAACAAACACGTCAAACACCTTAAGAAACATATAAATAAGAATAAAAACATGCTCTAAACCACGTAAATACTTAGAATATAAATAAACACTCAATTAACATAATTCTAAGTCTATACATGCAACAATCGTTTAATAAACACCTATAAACACACTAAAACACCTTTCAAACATAGTATAAACTACCCATATCATTAGGTTTTCAAATATGTCGGCAATAGATACAAATTATAACCTAAATAATATTTAAGGTTAGATAAATTAAACTCCTTTAATTTATCTTTAATTCTCTAATTAAACAATTTATATCTATAAATCAATATTAACGTCTAGCAACACATCATGAACACCCAAATATTTAAAAATGTCATGGTTTTGACTAATCTTTCTGTACATAACTTTTTTTATAATTAAATCCTTTCATTACATAATGTTTCGTTTAGAAATAGAGCATGAAATTAGTGTCTACCATATTCTGATTCTAATCATATTAGTTCTCCACCATTAGTTATTTATTCAATTAATGACATTTGTAAACTATTTACAAAACATCATTCCACCTTGCTAAGGATTTTTTAAATCAATAACAAACTAGTCGAAATCCTACTAATAAGCAAGTCTAGGGAGGTCTAGTAGTACACAACCTTACCTCTAATTAGAAGAAAGGCATGTTCTAATTCTCAAATCTATCTTAATCGAGAACAACAAAACATTATCTTTAATTACTTTAGGGTGATGAATTATATCTTAATCACTTAACTACCTTCATATAGTTTATGCTACATCTAATGACTACTAACTAAATTACCTATGATTATAATAGGTCATAAGTAATATCAAACTATAACAATCCCTAAACAAGAAAACTTTGAAAAACTCAATTCAAATGATCACTTATACAATCATTATAATAAGAATTTTCGTAAACATACAAGTATTGTTTCAAATGAATTTCTTATATATGGTTAGTTTAGTAAACTTGTTCTTCAATAAGTACCCTCATGTTTGATTAAGCATCTCCATAAGTCTATGAGACGAACTACTTCCTTCACACAAAAAAACATAATGTGTGCTAATCTTTTTCATTCTATTAATGTCCAATTTTAATAGAACAATGGTTAGGAATAAATTAGGGTTAATACATAAATGTAATACAAATCTGATAACTATAATATAGTCATAATTTTATTTGCATTGTATAATATTCCATGAACTTTATGACATACACTTAAATATGTATAAGATAAAGAGTGCCTTTAAATATTTTATCACTAAACTAAGACTAACTGATTGGTTGTAGGGCATATACCAACAATATTCCACTCAAACTAAGCCAATTGTTTAAGTATATTATGTATCATATCATCATATGATGATCGTACTACTACTGGGATAATGGTTTAATAAGAGAATTCTATAAGTTTCTCTACAATGAACACTTGTTTAGATCTTACAACTTTCATCTTAATTATCATCATAATTAAGATAAATTGCCTAAATACATCCTTGGATATTTGAAAAGATCTTAGCTCCTTTTAAGTTCCCAATGGTTTTAATGTTTCACAGTATTACTATCTTGAATAATGCAAGTAACTATTCCAAGGTCATTAAAGAATTTATTGATCCAAGTAATCATTTCCACTAAATGAAAATTTTATTATGGCTTAATTAGCAACCATTGTTACAATAGAACCTTTCCAATCTTAAAACGATATTATTCTAAGTATAATATACCTTAATTAGTATTTATTTCTTAAATTAATATGCATATAACCTTGTGTTCAAATATCAACTGATACATAGAATAATGGATATCTTTAATACTTCATAAGAAATTTTAGTTTATTATTTATGTACTTGAACTTAGAATAGGTAAACAACTTCCAATTTATCTCTTTAGTTCCAATTCTCATAATTAGGATGTTATATTTTCATATCCAACAAGAGTTGTTCTTGGATATTTGTATTTTCAACAATTGAAAATCCTAGTTGATGTTCTCTATAAGCAATATGTCTCTATATGCTCTCACTAAAAAGGACAACTATACGCTCACTAACCTTTCATAGATATGATAAATTCATAATCATATTTAAAACAAACTCTTTGAATTCATTATAAAAGTAAATCTTTCAATGTCTCATATCCTTTCAACTATACATCAAATATGTCATCAAAGGTACTAGTTTCAATTTGATGTATTATTATGAGATTTGAACCTTTCAAATTTTATCTCACTCCTGCTACTTATCTTAAGAACCATTATCCTATAAGTCTTTATTAAAGCAAAGAATTTTTCCAATAGGTTTGTGAGATTATATCCAACCTTTTGGATATCTCATAACATTTTATTATCTAATTTAAATCTAAGTCTAGTGGATAATATATGCTTAAATAAAACATCACATCCTTAAATAATTAATTTTGTCTCTTTCAAAGACTTAGTTTTTCATCTCTAATATGAAACTTGTTAATTGATTTAATTAGAACTATTGAAGGTAAGTTATTGTACTAGGCATAACTATAGAAGAAATAATATTGCATCATACAATATCTCATACTGTATTTTCCTCCTTACATAAATCCATACGCTTATAGAATTTTATTATAGGGGTATTTAAAAGAGAATCTCATTCTTTATAGTTAAGAAAAAAAAATAAAACTAACCAAATTGTTCTCATCAAAGTGTTTCAAAATTCTCAATTCTTAATTTCTACTTAGATTTAAACAATTTGAACTTTTCAAATTTTGGAATCAATGTTTCATTTAATGCATATTACTATATAATATAAAGTCATTAGGAATCTAATGAAATACAAATATCATCCTTTTATGAATTGTTATTCCATCCAATACATTATATATATATAAATTTAATGATTCAATATCATCATCATCCTTTTGTTAAAGGTTAATTTGGTTATTTTTCAATTTAACAAGTTTCACAATTTCATACAATTCATAATCAAAAGGATACGTATATCCTTGTATGTAACTTTATGACTCTTATTATGGTGATTTAACTAATATGTCATAAAAGGATAGTCTTGATTATGCAACTTTTTTCTTACCATTTATGTTAATCGTAAGTCTCCTCTGATCCAACATATATAAACTATTTGCATAAACTTGGATGAACTACTTTTACTTAATAATCTATTTCTTATCATGCATTGAACATTATAATAATGTTGAATCTAAATTCAATATCAAATATCAAATACTTATAAGCATGAACTAGAAATTTATATGATCTCTACTTATTTCGTATAGGCAAGAAAATTCATGCCATTATTTCTTTTAATGATAACTATCATCATTCTATAGAAAAGCCTTTAATTCGTGTCTATGTTTATGCTTTTAGTACAGTAAATTGAATGAAACAATTTCATCAAGGTGCTATACCTTTCAGCTCTATAGCATGCAACCTCTTACATCTTGTTAGTATAGTGTTGACATACATCTTATATATTGACATTAAATTTTATGAGACATTAATCAACTCAAAATGTCAATACATTTTTTCATGTATATGATTTTGACATATCTCTAAAACTTTGTCACCAAATCCTCAACAAGGATTATAGCAAAATTACATAATGGGCATGCAATTTTTTTTATCAAACTTTGAAAGCTCTTCTTAAACATAATGTATAAGAAATTTGTTTCACTAACTTAGTATCAACTATAGCAAACAAGGTAAATTCCACTTAAAACAAAAATAAATGTGAGAAAAACAAGTATTTGATTATATGTTGTCACTACCAAATGAGATTAAGACTTTAATCATGTATTAGTTACTCCCATTATTTCATTGGAAATAATAGTCATCATTACTATTCAAAAAGACTACTCTAATCTTTCTAGTAGGCTAAGATTCGATTTAAATTCAGTAGATCTTGAGTTTGTTTAACAAACTACTTAAACTTAAATTAGGTACATAACAATTTTATCAATTATATCTCATTTGATTTCTAAATCCATTAAATAATAATTTTTGCCAAAACATATCTTATATGTTATTCTTAACCCTGCCTCTAAACCCATGTAATCACGAGTTTGCTCATCTAAATCACACAAATCTAGTTAAATATAATCCACTGTCATAAAACTAAACATATTTGGGTCAAAGTAGCTTTAAGTTTGCTCAACAAGCCCAACAATATATAGAACTTTGGTTAATTCTTATAACAATGGAAGGCAACAATCATGTTTAAAAAATGTATTTAATATTTTAACAATGGACTTGATTATGTTATTTTCATCAAATAGAAAATTGCATGTAAAATATCATACATATAAAACATACGACTCAACACGCATAATATATCAAACATATATTCAAACATGCAACTTATGCACTCATAATCAAATTATGTTAATAAAATATCAAGCTTCGTTTGATTCTAATTATTGATATTCATAATCTAAACTAATATGTCAAGCTCTCAGGAAAAATTAAATTAGAATAAACTCATTGATTCCTAAATAAACTAAGTTACTATTCCAAACAAAAATTTAATTTAATTTGAAAATAATTTTCAAACCAATTGGAAACAATTTTCAATTATCTTAACACCTTTAAAAAATTTAATTGAAAACAATTTTCTTTAAATTATGCTTTTTTCTTATTATAATTTAGAAAAATCCTTTTTTCAAAATTATACAAGTAACACATTCTACTTCAATCAGAAAAGAAAGTCATTAAAAAATACTTTTTCTTAATTACAAAACTATTTTTAATATTAAAAAGAAATTACTTTCAAATTAAATAAAACTTTTTCTTTAATTAAGAAATTAATTTTTATTATTTGTTTAGAGATCAATTTCTTAGTTTAACAAAAAACCTTTTATTAATAAATTAAAAAAATAATTTTCAAAATTATTAAAAAAACTCATTTTTCACAATTAATAAATGAAAACATTTTTTAAATTTTATTTTCTAATAAATCAAGAAAATTATTATTCATAAATAATGAAATAATTTCTAAATAAATAGAATAATGATTCTCAAAACAAATAAAATTATAAATTTAATATATTTCAATCAAAGTGAAATAAATAAATTTAATTAAGAAAAACATTTCTTAATTACTTAAAAAACACTTTCCTTAATTTTAAGGAGTCTAATTAATTAATTCCAATTTAACTGAAACCAATTAATTCTGTTTTAGAAACAACTTTTTTAAAATTTAAATTAGGAACCAAGATACTTATTAATCTTAATCAAATTAAGGAAAATAAGTAATATAATGTTAGAATTCATTTTAAATTTAAAACTCCTTTAAATTATAAATTGATTATGGATTATTCTAGAATTAGATTACTCTTAATCCAAGAACCAAACAAGCCTAATTCTAACTTTGAAATACATTATTCCAATTTCCAAAACAATCCATATTCAAGGCCTAGGATATTTATACCCTTGTTATCAAATATCCCCTATTCTAACCTTAAAATAGGCCATACATGCTACCAAACATAGCCTTTTTAAAACTTATTTCCAAACACGCTTCTTCACTTTTAGTGACATTAGTTTCATAAAGATGAAACCCTAATCATCTTTAACATTAAGCTTTCACCGGTGGCTTCAAGGACTGCTGCCACCTTATGCCACCACCATCAATTTTGCTGCCACTTCTCTAAGTGATCCAGCTACCACCTGATACTAGCCACAGTTCACCCAATTGTCAGTGACAACAAACTAGTAGGATTGTTTTTTCCGTCGCTAGCTCCCCTAAGCGTCCGATGATGCCATTGAGGCAACTTTGGACGTTGTTCCCCCTACATCTCGCTGTTAGAAATGTCTCCAATGCTACCATGGAACTAATAGCCTACTTCCACATAGCGCCACCAATAGTCTATCGCTCGCAGCGACTGCTGCCTCCATAAGTTGGTGACAACATTTCCAACCATGGTGGAAGCCTCCTGTCGCATCCGCCTTATTCTCCAAACACAATCAAGCCACTTCACTTGTCATATGACTCACTATGACTCCAACTAGCCTCTAACCAAATCATAGTCGATGACTTACTCCATAATAATCAGAAATTGCACAACTCCAAAACCTAAAAATTTATCGCAACAAATCATGCATAACTCAAAAGTTTTTCTTGTTCTCAATCAATACCAAATGCTCTATACAAGATACTCTTCTTATTTCCAGTGAATTGGTTTTCCCATATTCTTGATTCCAAGTCTCAGTGTTTCATATTTCTAAATTCTGGGTTGAAGTTATTTTAAATTTGAACTCTTTAGATTTTAATTTTTTAAAATTTATAAAGTTATGACTCTTTAATCCTAATTTGAACAATGGGTTTTAGAATATTCAATCTAAACCTTTTAGATAATAAAAATATTTAATCATGCAATAACTGAAATTTCAATTCCAAAATTAGTCAATAATAATCAAACATTTTTAATGAAATTATATAATTAAAATCAGTTTTGATACCACTATTGGGAAACAAAGTCGAGAATTGATCCTATCCATAAGGAAATAATTATGAAACTTTTTTGTATTTTGATTTCACGAAATCTAATATCACTTTAATTATATAAAATGATTGACAC
>JANITW010000235.1:47790100-47809410 GCA_027564335.1 Erythroxylum williamsii
ATTTTGTATTTTGTATTATCATTTATTTAAGGACTTATAAATTTTGAAAAATATAATTTATTAGTTAGATTGTGTGAAAGACTTGAAAAGAAAAAACAATAAATTCATTGAAAAGTAAAAAATATATGAAAATTTCTAAAGCTAGCAATTTGATAGCGTTTCAAGGAGATTGAAGTGATTGGAGTGGTTAAGAGGTCGCCGGAGTAGTTTGGTAGAATTTGGCTACGTGATGGTGGTGGAGGTGTTTGGTGCATAGGTTGTATTATGGGCTATTTTATGGAGAAACAAGGACAAATTGGGTTGAATGGTAAGAAGTGGAATTGAAGGGCTTTGAGTCAGCTTTCCAATTGTTTAAGTTTGACTCAATTTAGACGTATGGTTCGGAAGATATGATTGATTTAATACAAGCTAGTCAGACTAGGCGATAGAATGAAATGTGTGTAGAAATTGAGTGTTTTTGGAGAACAATCAAATCCAAACTATAGCAATTGGTTTGCTATGAACCCAAACAAAATTAATAAGTAAAATAAAGCAACAAAACAGAAACTTGGGTTGCAAAAACTTGAAAGGAAACTCTCACTCTTTTATTAATTCCCAAATCTTACATATGAAAAGAAACTTGACTTAAATAAGCAAACAAAAGCTAGAAGAATGTGGATGACTACATGCAGTCTAGCCACACATTCTTTATGACTTTAAATGACCTTAAAACATAATTAATATGACTTATAACATCTGCCATTAACTTGTCATTAAAAGAAAAAAAACAGCTAATTTAAAATGACACTAAATGAACATTAAATAGCTCTTATTCAATGCAAATTTAATGATAGATATGATAGTTGAAACCTGGCCAATAAGTCACTCTATTGGGTAGCAAGTTGACGTCTCTTGGTTGGCCTTGAACTCTTTAATGGGCTGGGAATGAGCTTTAATTAAATTAGATTGGATCAAGGCTTCATAGTCCCTAAATGGTTTCCTTAAGGCTTGAAACTTCATAAAACAACTCAGCCCAATTTCTTCTTTGATTTCTTGATCAATGGCTTCCTTTTCTACTCCAAGGCCTATTGCTTCAATATCTTCAATGGCTAACATGGATGGGCCTCCATCATCCTCCCGATCTTCAAAGGCTTGAACATTTTCATTTGGAATCGTTGTATCTTTGACATATTTTGCTAAGTCACTTATATTGAATGAATTTGAAATGCTACAGTGGCTTAGCAAATCTATCTGGTGGGCATTTTGGTTGAGCTTCTTTAGAACCTTGAATGGGCCTTCGGCCTTTGGCATGAGTTTGGAACTTCTTCTGGTTGGAAATTTTTCCTTCCTTATGAAAACCCAAACTAAGTCACTTTCTTTAAATTCCACGAGCTTCTTCAACTTAAACCTGAACTTGTACTCTTCATTTTTCTTCATGATATGGGCCTTGACCTTTTCATATAGCGTGACAATTTCCTGGGCCCTATTTTCAGCTTGAATGTTCGCTGGAAAGCTAAATGTGACTTGATTCAAAGTAATAGGCACAAGAGGATTAGTACCTTAAACAACTTCAAATGGAGATAGGTTTGTAGTCTTATTCATAAAATAATTATAGGCAAACTCGACATGTGTTGGCATGTTGTCCCAATTCTTGATTCTTCCTTTTAGTAGGCTCCTTAGAATATTCCCAAGACTCCTATTTACTACTTCGGTTTGAGTTCGGTTCCTAACCCAGGCCACAAATGTCTCCAAAAATGGCTAACTAATTTTACATCCCCATCACTTACAATGCTTTTTAGAATTCCATGCAATTTTACAATATTTTCAAATTATAAATTCATGATATGGGATGCATCATTAGTCCTACTACAAGCTACAAAATGGGCCATTTTACTAAACCTATCAACCACAACCATTAATCAAAGTTTCTCCTTATTTTAGGAAGACCAAGGATAAAATCAATACTTAAATCCTGCCATAGTGCATTAGGAGTCGGCAAGGGCATGTATGGGCCATGGGCTTGACTTGCCATCTTTGATTGTTTTCAAGTGTTGCATCCTCCTATAAGCTTAGTCACATCTTTAAGCATTTTGGGCCAAAAACATTAGAACAGGCTAATTCATAAGTCTTTTCTATACCAAAGTGGCCGGCTAGACCACCTCTATGCACTTCTCTCAAAATTGCTTCTCTAAGAGAGCATTTTGGAACACAACAAGCATCAAGTTTAAATAAATAACCATTGTGAACCACATAATCTTGAAAACTACCTCCGGCTAATTTACACTTCTCAAAATTTTCCCCAAAATCATCAGCTTTCTCATACAACTCCTTAATATTATCAAAACCTATTACATGAGCATGCATGGAACTCAACAAATGATATTTACTAGAAACTGCATCTGCTACAACATTAGTATTGTCGGACCTATGCTTGATCACAAATTCAAAAGATTGCAAATATTCCATCCAACTAGCATACTTCCTATTCAATTGTGATTGTGTTTGTATATATTTCAAAGACTCATGATCAGTATACAACACAAATGAATTAGCAAGCAAATAGGAACACCAATGTCTAAGAGCTCTAACCAATGCGTAAAATTCTTGCTTATAAGTATAATACTTCTTTCTAGCATCACACAACTTTTTACTAAAAAATGCAAACGGTTTTCCTCCTTAACTTAAAACAACTCCTATTCCAACACCACTAGCATCACATTCTAATTCAAATGGAACATCAAAATTGGGCAGGGTAAGAACCGAGGCCTTTGTTAGCAGATTTTTAAGAGTATTAAAGGCAATTTGAGCTTGACTTGTCCAATTCAACTCACCTTTCTTCATGCAATCAGTCATGGGACTTATAATTGAACTAAAATCCTTTATAAACCTCCTATAGAATGAACAAAACTTATGAAAACTCCTCACATCGAACAAAATCCTAGGAGTCGGTCAATCAACAATGGCTTGCACTTTAGAAGGATCCATACTTATTCCATCACTAGAAAAAATGTAGCTAAGAAATGAAATAGATGAATAACAAAATGACACTTCTCCACATTAGCATACAACTTCTCATTACTAAGCACTTCAAAAACTAACCTCAAATGAATGACATGCTCATGTAAACTACCATTATACACCAGAATGTCATCAAAATAAACCACAACAAATTTAGCAAGAAATGGCTTCAAAACCTCTTTCATTAATCTCATAAAAGTAGAAGGAGAGTTAGAAAATCCTACAGGCATAACCAACCATTCATATAAACCCTCCCTATTTTTAAAAAGCAGTTTTTCATTCATCACCCTCTTTCATTCTAATTTGATGAAACCCATTAGCAAGATCAAGTCTAGAAAATACCTTAGCTCCATGAAGCCAATCAAGCATGTCATCCAACCTTGGGATTGGAAATCTATATTTGATGGTTATCTTGTTGACGACTCTTGAATCAATAACCATCCTCTATTTTTCATTCATTTTAGGAATAACAAAGGCGGGAACAACACATGGAGAAGTACTTGTTCGAATGAAACCTCTCTCTAACAACTCATCAACAAGTTTTTGCAACTCATCATGCTCTCTTGGGTTCATTCTATAAGATTGCTTATGGGGTATGATAACATTTTGGGCAAAGTTTATTTCATGTTGGATTTTCCTTAAAGGGGGGAATCCTTTAGGAGGCTCTTTTGGGAAAACTATACTAAACATAAGAATTAAGGATTGTACCTCATGGGAAAGTGGTTTTTGGGGGCTTGGTTTGGCTTCTTCAAGGTCAAAGGGAATGAGTGATGGTAGGCTTTCGATAATGTCTTCCTTTTCTTCATTTATCATCAAGGCTAAAGTTTGATCATCTTGACTTTTCTTCTTTCTTGCTCCCGGCGGCATAGGATTGAGTGTGAAATTTTGTCCTTTAAAGAACAAAGAATAAGTGTTGGCTCTTCCTTGGTGTTGCACATCTCTATCATACAACCATGGACGGCCTAAAAGCACATTACAAGCACTCATAGGAATTACATGACACCATATCTCATCAACATATTTTCCAATTGAAAATGACACTAGACTTCTCCTATCAACCTTAATCTCATGCTTATTGTCTAACCATGTCAACTTATAAGGACTTGGAAGTCGATCCTTAAAGATAACTTTTCTACCATTACAAGCTCTGCTATCTATTACAAGTTTACACAACTTCCCTTTTTGACAAACACCTAGAATAAAACAAAGACTTTCTTCTCCAATCACTCTCATTTTTTTCTCCACTCAACATTATAAGAATCATAAGCATTTCTCCTTCTAACTCACCATCACATTCGACATTTTTACAAGACTCAAAAACTTCATTATCACTTTCGGCCTCATCACAAACAAGCATTTCATTATGAATTTCTGCAATTTCTTCAATGGTCATGATATTTCTATTTGGACATTCAGATTGGAAGTGTCCAAATACTTGGCATTCGAAGCATCTCATTTGAGTTTTAGGTGTTTTAGTATTTGGTGAAGGCAAGGCTCGATTTGGCGTTGAATTTTAGCTAGAGGTGAATTTTTGTGGTGGAGTGGAATTGATCAGTTTTGGTGGTGGAAATGAGGGTGGTTTGTAATTTGGTGTATTGGCATATGGTGGAAGAAATCTTTTGGTGAACAAGTGTTTCAAGTTAGTTTCACATTGCAAGGCAAGCTTCTTAAGCTCATAGAAATGAATGTAAGGATATAGACTTACCATGTTTCTAATCTCAATTTTGAGGCCTTTGAGAAATCTTGCATTGACAACAACTTCTTCTTCTCTTAAATTACACTTTAGAATGATCTGCTCAAACTCCATTGTATATTGTTCAACTGATTTTGTTCCTTGTGTCAAGCTCATCATGTTGTCCAACATCTTTTGCCTATAATGTAGAGGCAAAAATGTCTCATCCATCATCTCTTTCATCTTAGACCAAGTTGTGATTTTCAGCCTACCTTCTCTCAATCTCATCTTTTGGACATTACCCCACCACAGGGATGCATAACCTCTCAATTTTAATTGCACTAACTTCAGCATATTTTCTTCACTCAACTCTTAAAACTCAAACGTTTTCTCAATCGTATACACCCACTCAAGATAAACATCACTATCAATTTTGCCATGAAATTCTGGGAACTCAATCTTAAAATTGAAAATTTCATCTCTACGAGGAGGGGTGTTTTGAGGGACATTTTTAATAAGGAACAGTGGGGGTGTCCTTACGATTAGTTGTGGGAAAGTTGAATTTTGGAATGTGGTGGTCAGTTGTGATGTGTGTGATGAAACATTTGGAGGAAATTGTGGAGGAAGTTGGGAGAATGGATAGGTGGTTGGTTGTATGTTAGAAGAAGAAGAAAAGGGCAAATTGAAATTTTCTTCTTCTAAATCTTGGCTTAAATTTTTAGGGAAGAAGGAAGAAGATGAAGGTGCTACCCTAACTCCCATAGACTTATAGGCTTCTTGTTTGGCTTTTAGGGTAAGATTTTCAAGCCTTAATAACTCCATTTGGCAAAGGAGTTCTTCATGAGAAACTTGTGACATAGGGGACAACTCTTGAGAAACCATGGTGGAAGATGATCTAGTGGACAAAGAAACAAGGGGTTGAACCATGTCTCTAATACCAAAATGATAGCATTTCAAGGAGATTGGAGTCATTGGAGTGGCTAAGAGGTCGTTAGAGTAGTTTGGTAGAATTTGGCTAAGTGATGGTGGTGGAGGTGTTTTGTGCATAGGCTGTATTCTGGGTGATTTTGTGGAGAAAGAAGGACGAACTGGGTTAAATGGTAAGAAGTGGAATTGAAGGGCTTTGAGTCAGCTTTCCAATTGTTCCAGTTTGACTCAATTTGGATGTGTTCAGAAGATATGATTGATTTAATACGGGCTGGTCAGACTAGGTGGTAGAATGAAATGTGTGTAAAATTTGAGTGTTTTTGGAGAACAATCAAACCCAAACTATAGCAATTGGTTTGCTATGAACCCAAACAAAATTAAAAAGTAAAATAAAGCAACAAAACAGAAATTTAGGTTGCAAAAACTTGAAAGGAAACTCTCACTCTTTTATTAATTCCCAAATCTTACACATGGAAAGAAACTTGACTTAAATAAGCAAACAAAAGCTAGAAGATTGTTGATGACTATATGCAGTCCAGCCACACATTCTTTATGACTTTAAATGACCTTAAAACAAAATTAATATGACTCATAACATTTGTCATTAACTTGTCATTAAAAAAAACTAATTAAAAATGACACTAAATGAACATTAAATAGCTCTTATTCAATGCAAATTTAATGATAGATAAGATAGTAGAAACCTAGCCAATACGTCACTCTATTGGGTAGCAAGTTGACTTCTCTTGGTTGGCCTTGAACTCTTTAATGGGCTGGGAATGAGCTTTAATTCAATCAGATTGGATCAAGGCTTTATAGTCCCCAGATGGTGTCCATAAGGCTTGAAACTTCATTAAACAATCAACCCAATTTCTTCTTTTATTTCTTGATCAGCGGCTTCCTTTTTTACTCCAAGGCCCATTCTTCGATGGCTAACATCGATGGTCCTCCATCATAAGTTCTTTGTCTTAAGAAAGAGGAAACATGTGAATTGGCTAATTAATACATGGGCATATTCTCGTGAAAACCCAATAAATAATAACATTTATTTCCTCTTTTTTAGTGCCAATTTTTTTCAAAATTTTTGTTCTTCACCTTTTAAGTAATAAAAAGGGTCAGTTTTATTACTTAAAAAATCAATCGATTTATTACTTAACCCACCAATTTTTTCTCAAAAGGGTTATAAAAACAAACTAGACTAGAAATCAAACCAGTTCATATTAATTTCAATTGAACCAATCGATCCAATTTAGTTTATTTTTAAATCATTGCTTAGATGTCACTTTGATTTGAAAAAAATTGGTTCAATCTTGTATTGAGATAATCAAATTGTGAGCAACATTATTAACTTTTTGCAAACCCTCATATAAGCTTATGCAAAGACTTTTCTTTGCATTATTAGATTTTTAATTAGATTTTCGATATATTTTTACTTTTTCTTATTGTAATTTTTTATTATCTTATCATTTTCTTATAGGAGATTATTAGCTCATATTCATGCTACCCTTCTTAGCATCTTTAAAATTAATACATACAGTAACATCGTGTTTAATTACATTACCCATCTTTAATTTTACTATCTAAATGTGAGAGTCTAAATAAAGATTTGCAATAATATATTATAAGGAGATTATAAAGAGACAAGAAATTCTTATGGCTATCTAGTAATATGGTAAGTGTATATATATATATACACACGATTCATTAATCTAAAACCTTAAATATTATTCTATATAGAAAATACTACCGTAACATACAAATAATATAATTTTGCTATACAAAAAATATTAACATGCTATATAAATACTTCCACATTATTAAAAAATATTATGGCACTATATAAAGGATACCACTGCAAAAAAAAAGTACTTTTAGTCAATATTATAAATACCACCAATTCACATTGTAAATTTCACAATCTTATACAAAAGATACCATCAACCTTTGTTAAACAAAATAGCACAACTACTCTAATAAAAAATTCTACTACTACATTCAATAAATACCTTAAGTCAAAATTTTAAATAACACAAGTCTATATTGCAAATATTATAACCTTATATGCAAAATATCATCCTATATGAAATATACCACCACTCTTTACAAAAACTACCACTATTGTGTATAAAAATATCTTTAGCCAATACTATAGATACCTCTATTTCATATTGTTTACCATAATTCTACATAAAAAAATATCATTACCTTATACAAAAACATATCACCACTCTTTATAAAAAAAAAGGCCAACACTCTATATAAAAAAAAATACTACAACTATGTACAAAAATAACTTTAGTCAAAATATGAATATCATTTGTTGAAAATTCTATAAAAAGCTTAGAATGAGTTTTAACGGTTTTTTTTTATTTTGAGCTTTTGTAGAGAAGTGAAGAATGACTTTGTTTTGGGGCATGTCTCTCTCAAGAATTTTCTTTAGCAATTTAGTCAATGCTTCTTAATGTGAGAATAAATTTCTTATCCAATCTTTATTGTAGATGATTCGTAATTCTATGGAAAGCTTAAGAAGAGCTTTAAAATTCTAATTTTTCTAGTTTTTGGAGAAAAGATAAAGACCACGACTTGATAGTTTGGGAAAATTTTCTCAAATTGGGCATAATTTTCTCCTCCAACCTCTAACAGATATGATTCAAGATATTATTAAAAGCTTAGGATAGATCTAAAACTTTAGGCTTTTAATTGTTTTAGAAAAAATGAAGAATATGGTCGTTTCCCTCTAGAAAAAGAAATCTTGACAATTTCGATAAAACTTATTCTTTTTTAGAAAAATTAAAATGAAATCATTGAATATTACAAGTAAGAGCATCAATAAGGTGTTACTACAAGGCTGTGCATAAACATATTGTTACAAGAATCATCATAATCTTACAACCAAAAATCAATTAGAACAACTAATAGATATGATGAGATAAATCACTCCGGGTTCCATCTCCTTTTGAGTGAGCAGCTTAGACCATTAGTTGTCTTATGAGCTACTAGTATTTTTCTAATTGAGCAGCAAATCTTATGAGAAAGAGTGTTGGCATTTTTCTATTTTTCCTAAACAATCTTTTCTTCTTTTCATGCCATATTGTATACACTGACCAGCTCAAACTAAGGCTCAGACATTTCTGATCTTTCTCCAGTCTTCTATACTAATTCTCATCTCACATGTGTCAATGGTGGCATGGAATGTTAGGGGCCTTAAGCATGCTAATACGCAACATGCTCCCTTTCAATAACTAAAAACAATAAAGCCATTTTTACTTGACCTTTAGAAACAAAAATTAAAAAAGATAAATGCAAGAATATCTAGTTCCTTTAAAGCAATTGGAAATCATCAACAATCTGAGGCCTTACAATAATGAAAGATTTGTAGTGGCATATGACCTAGATAAGGTTAAGGTAACTAACCATATTCTCAATGATAAAGCTCTACATATATATGACGTTTTTAAGCACAATTGGCAAAAAGGATTCTTTAATTTTATGTATGTAGTAAATGTATCATTTCAAAGAAGCTCACTTTAAAAGGAGTTAGTAAATATGTGAACATTCTTTGGATAATCCTTGGTGGTTTTAATTGCACACTTTATGCATATGAATCTAAAGGATGAATAAGGCCTAGAGATCCTTGTAATGAATTCAAAACATGTCCATAGAAGTTGGAAGTCACAGACGTCCATTTTCAAAATCAATAAAGCAAATTGAAATCAACTTAATAATTAATTCTCCTAGAATTTTTTTTTTTACCTTGGGAGAATATTGATTAAGATGATTCCTTATAAGTTTGAATGTTATTGTAATTTTATTTGTTTAGGAAAATAATTAGGAGATTTAATTATTAAGTTTATTTCAAGAATTTTTTATAGTAAGCAAGTTATTATAAAATTGATAAGTATAATAATAAATTTGCTCCCCTAAACTTAAGTTATACATTTCCTCGATGTATAAAAAATCCAAGAAAATGAAAGACATTAGAAAATAATATAAAGAAGGTAAGGATAAGAAAAGATCATTTTCCTTATCCAATTCTATTAAGATATGTTCCAAGAGGATGGAATTTCATCTCTACTATAGCACTTTAGGTGATGTTGCCTATATAGCCTAAAAAAAATATATTAAGTCTTATCTCAAGGAGAATAATCATAATCCAATTATGAAAGAATATTAAAATAACATAAAACCATGATCTTAAAAATATAAAAACAAAATAAACTACTTCTAATTGATCATAAAGCTATTAAATTGAAACAAAAACACTTAAATATTGGGTTCTCTCAATAAACACTTCTATATAAGTCTTTTAACTAGACTTCTCCTCAAGCACTTCAGTCATCCTGTTTCTAAAATCAAAGGCTTTCTTCCACTCTTTTTCAAAATCTAAGGCTCTTTATCTTCCTTATATGCTATTTGGATTGAGTTGTCCATCTCCGCTTCTTCTTTTGTAGGGTATAGGAGCACTCTTCACTTAAATTAACTTCTAATAACTCATTGACCTTCTTCTTAATAAAGGAGATCCTTTAAGTATTTGGTGTACTTAATTATATGTAAAAGAGCTTCAAAGAGATAAGTTAACATGTAATTGTTTAAGAAGCTCTAGAAACTTAACAAATTTATCCTTCCTTTTTTCTATCTCGAGCTTCCTTGAGTATGGAATTATCAGTTCTTCCATTTTTTAAACCTCATCCTTCTCTTTCTCCTTCTCGTCTTTCTTCTTTGCTTGCAATGAAACCTTCACATTCTCTTCTTTCTCTTTCTTTTCAACCTAGAACTCCTTCCTAATGCTTAAAGCTATCGCTTCCTTATGCTATCTTAAATTTAGCTTATGTAGCCAAGAAAAGCACCTTGTTGCACTTTAAAGAGAAACTTAATTAGCTATCTAATCTGAATTTTCAGGTTGTGGATAGACGCTTGTTGGTTTTAAAGAGACTCTTTAATCTTATCGAAGTAAGCCTTAGCTGGTTGACACATGATGTAAAGTGCTTTAAGTTTATAATTGGAGTAGCCACCACCTTAAATGTCACATTATATCACCAATACTAGTTGAGCAACTAAATATGTATTATCATGCCTTTTATTCCAAGCTTCCAATGTCTCCATAAGTGATGGTATAATATAATCCCCTATATAACGTTATACTCTCCATCCTATTATGTTTGATAGTTATAGCCTAAAATATCCAAATCTTAAAATTAGCCAAAAACACAAGATTAAGAAACAAATTTTCATAAATAATTAAATTCAAAAATAAATAAAAATACCTAGATTAAAAAATATTATAAAAGAAAAGAAAGAAGAGAATTATTAGATTATTAAAAATAAGGCTTTCCAAATATTTTATTCCTTGGCAACAACTCCAAAAACTTGACATGTGATATATATATATATATAAACAAAATAAAACAATATTAAAAATAATAATTAATCTAAATGCACCTATCATTTTCTATAGTATAGTTTAGGTAAGTCAAGTGTCGATCCCATAAACATTACAACTACTAGTCAAGGCGATAGGTAAGAACAAAAACAACAAATCATTAAATAATATCCAAATAACAATCTCATTAGAACTTTCTTGTACTCGAATTTAAAATAATTTAATGTTTAATCATATTTCTAAGAACGATAGGAATTCTAAAGTTACAATTGTACTCTTAGTCAAGACATACAATCTATATCCTTGGGTATTTCAACTAAAAGTTTTCTCTAAATCAAAACCCCTTAAGAATTCATTAATTTGTTCTATAAATTCCTATGATATATTTCACTCTAACTTAGTAGGATCATATGGTCCTATATTTAGGATTTCATTCAACTCTCATTATTCATGATGCAAACTAATTTTATCTAAGTGTTTTCTATATTTTCTACTTCAATCATATATATGAACCCATATCGATCCCATTTTTCTTTGCAAGTGCTAAAAACCCAAATTTACATAAAATTTACTGCCAACACATTCTATAACATGGCGCCATAGTCATCCCGCGTTGAGTTTATAAATATTACATTTGAGGGTCATCACTTATAACCCAAATTTAAAGTCAATGAACATGGTAGCATTCAGATGTCATGCTAAGGAACACTAGACCACTTTTAAGTCCTATTCTTGATGTGGCCAAATCATCAAAGAACAAAAATACACTCAAGTGGAATATAGGGCATACAAAGGACTACGTTTCTGGCATGTTCCTTTATATGCAAAGTCTTCAAAGAAGAACAATGCACCATTAGACTACACATGATGGGCTATAAGATGATCCTTAAAGGAATAGTGAAGAAACTCAAGGACTAGAAGTCCAAACTATGAATAAACTAGATAAACCCATAGATCACAAGTAATAATTATACTAATAATCACAAAACCAATTAAAATTTATGTATCTAACATAAAAAGAAGAGAAGGTAGGAAATCCAAAAGGATAAGATGGATTAATTGCTCTAGAAAGAAACAGATAGTTCATATTTTTTATTAGTTAAAAGAAATATAATCTTGTAAGTCTCATAGAAATAAAAATAAAGGCCAATTCTTGTTAAAAAAATGATTATGGTTTTTTAGGAAAAAAAATAGAAACTAAACATTAATCATCAACATCATCTTAATGGTAGAATGATGACTACCTTTGATCTTAGTAGAGTTAGAATCTTACAATCTAACTCCACCTATCAATTTATCCACATCTCTTTGAACTTTACTCCTTGTCATATAATCATCAGTTTAATATTTATGTATATTAAAAACCATGCTTTTCAAAGATCCACTCTCTATAATAAATTACTAGCCATTTACTCAAGTATGAGGTCCCCCTAGATGTTACTAGGAGATTATAATAGCATTATGTTCTCAAAGATTTTAGGAACTATATTACCCAAATATGTACCACTAATCTCAGGTATAGGGGAAATCACTACACTTAAAGTAATAAAAAGAGTGACTAATGATTGAATTAGAGAAAATTAGATAAAGCATTAATTAATCCTATATGGATGGGTGAATTTTCCCTATGGATGACTTGTTTCAAAAATAACCTTATGTCATACCAATCTCTAATTCGAATTCATAACCTTAATATTCACAAGATTAGGAATTCACCTTTCATGTTTCATTACAATTTAATTAGTTTAAATGGATTTGAAGATTGCAATTGTAAAAGGCATATCCCTTTATGTTCGAGGCTTGAAGTCTACAAATATACTAGGAAATTGCAAGTAGTAAAATAAGAGGTTAAGATGCTCAACAGAAAGCATTTTAACAATACAATCCTAGCCATTGAAAAAAACAAGGAGAATATAAGCAAGGTTCAAAGTGATATTTACCTTAAACCAACCAATGAGACCATTAAACTTAAAGACAAACAAACTTAAGCAAGTTATTCATAAGCTCCAGAGGCACAAAAGTCACTCCTTAGATAGAAGTCAAGAGTTTACAAGTTAAGAGATGGGGACAGAAACATGTCCTACCTCTACAATGCAATTCTAGATTAAAGAAACCTTAAAAAAGATCCTATATATCAATTGAAATGGAAATATAATCTAAAAGAATAGGAGATCAAGTAAATGGTTTTAATTTACTTATAAAATATCTTATGTACAATGTGCAGATATTAAAGGCATTTTTCTATAGTTCATTCCCTTATGAGCTAGTAAGCACTCTTTTATGATCTATTTAATTAAGGGGGCATTAAAATATTTGTCATCAATATAAACACCTAAAAAGCTCCAAACATTGGTAGTCTAAATACTATATTCTTTTTAAAAACATGGAATATGATAAATAAGTCATAGCTATAAACCTAGAATTCTTTAATGGAAGTAAGATTATAGTAAGAAACCATTTTCAACTATGATCCTAAATTTCGTAATCCCTCTTCTTTCTAAGAATTCGTATTAATTTCTTATTATAACATAATATATAATATCATCATGAAAATTTTAGCAACTAAAATGAAATTACATCTAAAAACTTTGTAAATCTAAGACAAGGAGCTTTTATACAAGACAGAACCATAGGGGATGATATTCTTATTATACAAAGGATTTTTAAGAACTATAATAGAAGATCAGTCAATAGAAATTGTGCCTTAAAAATAGGCTTCAATAAAGCATTTAACCCAATAATTCAGTGGTTTTTAATTAATAGTCTTGAAGTTTTTAGTTCCCACGGGTATTTATCAAGTGGCTAAAGTAATGTATTTCGATCACATTGTTCAATATAAAGATCAATTATGGGCTTACATAAGTCTACAAGGGAGTTAGAGATTTAAGACAGGGGATTCCCTTTCACCTTATTCACATTAAAGTCTTTACTAAGTTGATTGATCGAAGGATTAACTAGGATAATAGATTCACTTATTATCACAAGTTCAAGAGGATGAAAATGTCCAATCTATTCTTTACTGATCACTTCCCTCTTGTATATGGTGCCAATACTCACTCATCTGAACTTCTTATGAATTCCCTTGTTAAATTTGAATAATTATCGAGACTTTTAAGTAAAATTAGTAAGACCCACATGTTTATAACTATAAACGAATAATTTGCAATTGAAGAAGTTTCCAAAGTTTCAAGGATACAGATCAAATATCCCCCTGTTACATACCTAGGGATCCCCTATTATAACTAAGAGACTCTCATACATGAATTGTTGACCACTTATCAACTTAATAAATAAAAAAAAGTTTGTAATTGGAATAATAAAACCTTTCTTATATTGGAAGGCTCCAATTTATTATCTCAATTCTTAATAATCACCATATTTATTAATTTTTACATCTAATGTCTTCCTATAAGTGTAACTAAAGCTATAGATAAATTATTCGATGAGTTTCTATATTTAGGTATAGCATCTAATGCATTTAAAGCTAAGTTATATACACCACAAAAGTGGAAGGACGTCTTGGCATCACTCTTATTAAAGCAATGAAAATCATACTCATAGAAAAGAGGATCTAGAAACTACTTAACGATAAGAAATCACTTACATTCCAATGGAAACATATGCACTTCTTAATAGGAAAAAACTTTGGCAAAATAAAAAAACACACTACGAATTGTTGGATAAAAATCAAATGCTAGGCCTAAGGGAAATTTTGAATATGCAAGTAAAAAAACATATGGGAAATAGGCTTCACAACTGATTTTGGTATGAAAATTGGAGCTCATTAAGGCCTCTTCATCTGGGAAAAAAATGCAAAGGTCAAAACATATCATACCAAACTAAGAAAAACTAGGAAATCCTTTTGGGGAACCAATTACAATGCAAGATAAAAGGTTTCAACTCTTTGATAGCTAACGTTTTACATAAATTCGTAACTACAATTTTTAAGACATTGCCATATGATTGAATTTAAATTTTAGGAACTTTGCCAACCTTTCATAACTTCAATTGTTTAGACAATCTGCTACCTTACTAATTGGTACAAGTTGACCTAATTAAAATTCAATATACCTAAAGCTTCTTTCATTCTCTAGCTTGCGATAACGAATAGGCTAGGAACATGAAATAGGATCAAGACTCAAATAAGCATCCTTATCTATAAATTTTGCAATCATGACACTAAGTCAATAGACCACTTATTTTTCAAATGCTCCTTCTTCACGACTATTTGATCTAAAATCCAGTCTCTAAGCAATATCAACTAACCAAAGATGGATTGGATGAGAATAATTGGTTAGTTAAGTAAGCTTAATTTCCAAAACAAAAGCGCTTAGCCTTTTTAAAAGAATTACCTAAGTTGTTAAGTATATTTAATTTAGTGAGAAAGGAACACAAGAAGTTTTCAAAATTTGAAATTGGAGGGGATCATATAGACTTACGAAAAACCAAATCTCATCAAAGAACTCCCCACAATCAATGGTATCAATATTAACATCATCAAAGACCTAGCTAGAAGATGAAGGATACTAATAGATTAGCCTACATAGCCAGCTATAATGAGTGGAGCAGTCAAGTGGATAAAGACATCTAAGATCCTAACCTAGTTAATTCATAATCTTTAACTCAAAAAAGAAGCTTAGACATTGATGCTTAATATTTAGTACGTTTTATTTTCTTATTTTCTTATTTTATTATTTTTGTACTTAATTCATTTTGATTATGTTTTTAGGTCTTAATTCTCTTTATAAATCAAAAGGAGAGGAAGTTAGGCAAAACTAAGGTATAAAACTATAGAATTAAAGTTGTTTTAGAAAGACGATCGAGGTAGAAAATTAAAGAATTAAAGCTATTTTGAAAGGACATACCCATCTCGATGGACCTTGTGCCCTAAATCGTGTTCGAAATAGGACAGAACAAAATTAAATGTAGGAAAACTTAATTTTAAAGAACTTTGGTTGACTTTCAAAGAAAACACATATTAGACACATCTTTTCCTCTTTAGACGCTAGGAATAGTTGTAGTAGTCTTAGACGCTAGGAATAGTTGTAGGGAGACTACTACAACTCTTTAAAAACTATTTATAAGTTTTTTTGCACTAGAAAATAGAGATTAAGATGTCATCTCAGTGGATGAAGATGCCGATATAATCGAAAGTTCATCTAGATTTGTTTTTATCATAACTTCTTTGTTTTTGCCTTTTGATTTTTTTTTTCCATATACTTTATGACTAAATACTTTTATATATTTAGATGGGAAAATATTTATTTTCATATGGATTGATTTTATTTATTTATGATATAGGACAAATTTAGGTAAAGAGAGTATAATAAGGTCTCCAAATAGACCTACATAATCATCAGTGTTAAAATGAAACTTTTCACGAGATTTCGCAAAGTTTAGTGTTTGCAATGAAACAAACCAAAAGTACACGGTTATAGCTCAAGAGAATGTACCTTTATTGTCTAAGAGATCATGTTGTGTAGATACTTCCTCAACCCCATTCTTCAGAGGAACTATAACAAGATAATTGCCTTAGAGCCATTACAAACTAAGCAGAGGTTGAAGATCTACATCATTTTCCTAGGAAGCATACACTTACCTAGCAGTGATGATTATTTTTGTGAACTCATTTTAACTAAGATTAATCAATTACAATCATAATTTCTATCGAAACCATTTACCATAACTAATGTTAGGACAACATTGTTTTGTCTTCATCCTGACAAAGCCTCAAGATCTAATGTATTTAATACCTTTTCTTACAAAATTTGTAGAATTTGATGGGCGACTTGGTTACAAAAGCAGTACTAAAATTTTAATTTGTCAGTAATGATAGGATGTTGGAAGAAATCAATAAAATGTTCATCTATTTAATGCCCAAGATGCGTATCCTATCCCAGATGCTGTTAAGGACTCTTGCCTAATCTTTAGTGCTGCAATACCATTTACAAAATAATATTGAAATGATGGCATAGAGGATGAAGGAAGTGACTCCAAAATTCAATAATCCAATACAAAGGCTTTCATTCAAACAATAAGTATAGAAGACAATATCCTTAGGATATTATGCAAGAACATATATAGAATTACCATAAATTGTCACAATACAAATTACTTGTTGAATATAGATTTCCATAAGCTCTCAACTTGTTTGAGTGGGACTTCGTTCTTGCTTCCTTAAGGGCTTCCGAACCTATCTTAGCGAATTGATTGTATCAATGTTTTGACACCACCTCTTTCTCAATCTTAATTAACAGAAAACCTACTTCAATCTTCAAGGGAGCTAAAGGACTTCCTCAAGGGCATCCTTTATCTCCATATATACTTGCAATTTGTGTTGTGGCTCCAACGTTTATTTTTTCCAAGAATATTGGGACCTTCATGGATTTCATGTACCATCACAACTATGATAAATCTAAAATCTTCGATCCAGGGCCGTTCCTATCGTTTTATAGGCCCGGGGTAAAATAAAAAAATGACCTTAATAAATTGATCGAAATAAAAGAAAGGCCCTAATAAATCGACAGTATGCTTAAGTTTACATATTTATATGAAACATAAATGACTCAATTTATAAGAGTACATACTGAACCAAATATTAAATGATCATAATATTTAATTTTCTTATAGGAACGTGGCATCTTTACAAAATCTATGCAGTTGATAAGAAATGGGCTAACATATATTGCGACTTGATTGACCAATATATTATTGAATGAGTCTTTCACCATGAGAAAGGGATGAGAATTGGCCTTTTCCAGTACTGAATGTGTTAATAGCTCCGAAAGGAATGACATAATAAATGCATCATTAATGGACCTACATATTACTCAATTATTGGGTTTGTGTTGTTATCTTGTGGGTAATTCTTTTAGAGCTTAATTTTATAGCTGATTAATATTCTTTTATTTAAATCTTTAAAATAAAATTTTACTATGAGATCAAGGGCCCCTTCTTGTCATGGGCCCTGAACAGGTGCCCTGCCGGCCTTTACCCAGGCCGGCGCTGCTTCGATCTGTCATTCGTGTACGACCATCTAGTTGTCAACAAAGCAAATGGCTCCTCTGTTTACGCTTCATCAATCCAGTGAAGGAGTTTCAATCAATATCTGGACTTAATGCCACCAAGAGTTTGCCTTTTATCTTCTCCGGGGACTTGGACTTAGTAACTCGATTGTTTCACATCAACGGGTTTGTCTTGGCTAATCCTCCTCTGAATTCCTTGATCACTTTTAGACTCCTTTAGAGGTTGTTTAACTCTCTTGAAACTAGTTGACAACAAACTAGATAATTGAAATACCAAATGCGTCTCATTTCCAAGTAGGTTACAGCTCCTAAACTCTGTTTTACATGGACTTCATATGCACTAGAGTACTTTTCAACTACTCCCTACAAACATACATAGTGAAAACAATGAGAAGAAAGATGAAGAATTTCCTTTGGACTAGCAACAAATCAAACTACTTAAAGGCTAAGATTAAGTCAAAGAAAAATGAATAGTGCTAAGCATTCATTCCCTAAGGCTAATAAACAAGATTACAGTGGCCCAACGAATTTAGAAGTTTTTCACTAATAATGAGATGTATGCGTACACAATTCTTTAAGGAAAAAGAGCTTATGGGAGGATAAGCAAAAGATGACCATAACATGGTCATTGTGGCATGTTATAATTATGAGAGAGCGTGAGAATCTCTCTAAAATATACTATAGGTAATAGGAAAAGGACTTCTTTTTGTTCGACAATTGACACATGTTGGGTCCTCTCAAAATCTTAACTCCATTAAATCAATTACAAATGGTTTAACTTCCAACTTGAACATATAAGCTTGCATTAACAATAGCAAATGGCAATGGCCGCTCTCCCACCTAAGAATTGTAAATATTAGGGATAACTTTCAACTCATCTGGGATCGTCACTTTCCTTCGCCACTCTCTACAATTCAAACCTTGAATTAAATGTTCACCTATATTTTTTAGTGTCCTTATTTTTCTACCATTTGGAAATTCCTACTGCAGAAACTCAACCTTAATTGGACCGGTACGGACGAATTGAACAATGCAATGGGCTTCCTCTTTATCTGCCTAAACTATTTCCAAACCTAGCCTGAAACTCATCCAAATTTGGCTCATGTTGCTTGAGTCCAGACCCGAGTCCGGTTAAATTTCAAACAACCTGAAATCTGCTGAAACCCAAGTTCCTAACCCAATTTTAACCTGCCCGGACGGTCCCATAACCCCTCTCCTAGTCTCCATCGTCCAATCCTAACTGCAACCAAGTCTCCGTCGCCAAATGAGTTTTTCCACTTTCTTGGATTTCAAACAAAGGCCAGACTGC
>JANITW010000235.1:47894538-47912946 GCA_027564335.1 Erythroxylum williamsii
CAGCTGAAGCCATGCGCCGTGAAGGATTACAAGCCCCATCTGTGTTTAGCTTAACCCAGCCGTTCGGCGGTAGACTCCAACCAATCTGGTGACCCCGGCGTGGGCGAGATACGGTGGGGTCCAGGCCGTGCCGGTCTCCTGCCAACTGAACCTGTCCTGCAAAAGACAAGATAATAAACAAGGGTGAGGTGGGTCGAACAAAAGTAGAGTCAAAAATGGCTTTGTTCCGCCATGTCCAGAGGAACCAGCAGGTCAAACCAAAAATCAGAGCCCACTCCTGGTTATGCACACGTCGGTAGTTGAGAAGGTTGGTATGTAACCAATCACAGGTGGGCAGCGCAAAAGCGGACGAGGGAACGAGGTCCGACGGAAAACAGTCCCAGACTCGGCGAGCTAGAGGACAGTCACGAATAGCATATACGCTTCTTTTTAAGACAAGGAACTTCCTCTCCAAAATAAGAAAAGAAGTTAAAAATTTCATATTTAGTTCATCTATAACCAAACATAACTTGAATGGAAACCTTTACTTAGTTGACCTAAGCGTCATTCCATTAGGCAGTTTCAAAACTTATAATCTTAATAAAATTTCTAAAAGCTTTTCCAAATTTTAAGACATACCTTTTGTCACAATTTTAATAATTAAATATAGCTAAATTTACCAGTAATTATCAATTATAATGTTTTACCAAAACTTTACTTAAATGATTGACAGGAAGACGAAGACGAAGACGACTACTTCAGATTTCCTTTTTGTTTTGTTATAAAAATTATAAGCAGAAATTGCAAGGGCAAAAAGGAGATTATGCATGATTGCGAGTTCAAAGCCCCAAAACTGAGTTGGCGTCGGGGTTTACTTTACCCACCCAAAGTTTCCCTCACTCTCAAGAGCCAAGCCACTTTTGTTTTATGTTTCAAAGTTTCCGCCAGCCATCTAATCCGGCTTTCGTTGACTGGTTTGGGTTTCTGCCATTTCCAGGATTCGACAGCTAACGATGTGAATTACCTCTTTTTTAGCTTGAGAATTGCAGTTGGGGTTTTGGATTTGCCATTTTTTTCTCCTCAATAAGCTTAGGTCATAGAAATTGAATACATGAAGCGGCGGTCTCACCGTTTCCAGAGCCACCACGACCCGCGCGACGACTGGGTCGATGGCTCGTGGACCGTGGATTGTATCTGCGGTGTCAATTTCGACGACGGCGAAGAAATGGTCAACTGCGACGACTGTGGCGTCTGGGTGCACACGCGCTGCTCTCGCTACGTTAAAGGAGAGGAGCTCTTTACTTGTGATAAGTGCAAGGCCAAGAGCAATCGCAACGACAGTGAAGAGACCGAGGTCGCTCAGTTGCTTGTTGAATTGCCCACCAAAACCATCCGGTTAGAGAGCGACTTCGTGGCAAATGGCCCCCCGCGCAGGCCCTTTAGGCTTTGGACAGATATACCGATGGAGGAGAGAGTCCATGTTCAGGGGATTCCTGGTGGGGATTCGGCGTTATTTAAAGGTTTTTCGTCCATTTTCTCACCGGAGTTGTGGAAGTGTACTGGTTATGTGCCCAAGAAGTTTAATTTCCAGTACAGAGAGTTCCCTTGTTGGGAGGAGGACAATAATGGGGATCGTGAGGGAGGGAAATTGAATGCTGTTGATAAAGGTGCAGGTGTTTTCTTTTCCTTGTCCAAGGAGAGTGTTTTAGCGACCTCTGCTGTTGCTTTGATTGGTATGAGAGGTAAACATAGCAAGGAAGGGTGTTTTGACAAGAAAAATGAAGATGTTGGGCATCAACAGATTGGTGTGAAAAAAGAGAGAAGCTTGCTTAGGTCTGTCGTGGTACCTTCCGGTAAGCGGAGAGAAGAGCTTGGATCTTCCAAAGATCGAAGTCGAAAGAACAGAACCGGAGCTTTAGACAAGGAGGGGGATATGTCCTTGAAAAGTTTACATGCTTCTGGTGAATCAGGTGACTTGGGACACTTTGCAGTCTTTTGGTTATTAGTTAAGATTCATTTGCTATGTGTGTTTACTAGATGTCCACAAATTCAACAAACTTATCATCTTTTTGTTTTGTGTACTCGCACTTTGAATGAATATATAGGAAAGGTCTTGTCTTGTAGTCGTAGACTTGCTTCTACTGACTCAGATTGTTTATTTCTCTTTATTCTATAACTAGTGTTTACATCAGCCAGTGATGGAAAACCAGTGGAATTTTATGAAGACAGAAGTTCGAAGTCTTTCATGAATGATAGTCAAGGTACTAAGAACATGAATTTAATGGATGCTTCCTTGCAAAGATGTGGATCGTTGGAGTATGATGCAGTAAGCAGTGGAGCTGAGAAGCCTAAGGATAGCTTGGAGGGCTCTTTGGAAGCATTATCTTGTGACACCTCTAATGTTAACTTCCCAGTTGGCTTTGGATCCAAGGAAAGGAAGCACCACCCTGTAACTGTACCTGTGGTTGACAGTTCTGCCAAAGTAATAGCTTCATCAGCATTGGAGCATACTCGTGTTGGAAAATTGCTTGTGAAACTTGAGGTATGCCCAGTTGTCTCTTTAGTCTGCAACTATTGGTTGGCTGCAAGCCTTTTACTTTATATGGTTTCCTTAGTTCTTGCGTAACATGTCAAAACTTTAGATCACTTCAATTGTATTTATTATAGGGAGATGGCATCCTGAATGTTAACCCTGATAATAACATGGAAGTATCTGCTGCAAGTGATTTGAGGCCTCCAAATAATAAGTTGCCTAGTGCTGCAGAAGAAGTTAAGATGAAACAGATTGATGTTAGTGGTGGTACATATCCCAGTTCTAGTTCTGTGCGCCCCATCATCAAAGTAGAAGTCCATGACAGTGATTCTAGGGGTGTCTTGAATGGGATATTAGGTCAGAATATGCCTGAAAATTCCAAGAAGAATGGTGTAGCATCAAACTGTTTACCAGACCACAGGGAACAAGAGTCTGACAAAATCTCTGAGGATGTTGGTGATTATCATCAAGATATATATCAGGAACTAAAAAATGATTTTTGTCAACCTAAACAAGAATTTGATCGTGCTGAAGGCTCAATGTCAATGCAAAAATGTACTTCAGGATCCAAACATAGTTCAGGATTTACTGAAGAACTCTCAGCATCGATTGGAACTAACTTGACAGTTCCCAGATTACCCAGTCAACAAAGAATATTTTCTGAAAAATTATCTTCGACTTTATCTGCGGTCATGACCTCTAAATCATCTGCATCTGAAAACTTTAAATCTGCTGATGCTGTGAATTCTTCACCTGATACTAAGCAGGTGGTCCTTCATGAGTTTCATACAGGTCTCAAGAAGGATCGGGCCACAATTGATCTTGGTGCTCTTGAAGATTGGCATGAAAAGTCAATAAAAACAGAAAAGGAGCATCAAAAATCTTGTTCTGCTTCAATGGTGACAAACTCAGGCAAGATTTCACATACTTATCTTCCCAAACAAACTGTTTCAGATGCAAATGATTCATTGCTTCACTCTTCTAAAGCATCTTTAGTTTCTGTTGAGACTGTGGGATCGTTGCAAAATGAATGTGATTCCCTTGTGCAAAATAGAGCGCCATCATCAACACTACCCTTGAGGAGTGAAAAGTTAAATCATTTTGCCAACCAGTCATTATCTAAACCAAATCATACAGTGTCGATGAACCTTTCTGCCACTGCTAATTCTCCTGCAGCTTTAAGTGATGAAGAGGTATGATCATTCTGTTTCTTCCTGTTTTGTTTTTCTATTCTTCCGATTTAGTTTTAGAATCTATAAAACTGATTTATTCATTTGTATGTATGTAGCTTGCTTTGCTTTTACACCAAGAGCTCAATAGTTCTCCTAGAGTACCTCGTGTTCCTCGTGTTCGTCATGCTGGTAGCTTACCCCGTTTGACATCGCCGACTGCAATCAGCATGCTTGTAAAGCGTACATCTGGTTCTGGAGGAAAGGATTATAATTTGGTGAGATGCATATTACTTGTTTACTTCAAAATAAGGGGGGAAAAAAAGATTCATACTCGAAGTAAATAGATACAGTAGCACCGTTGTTGATATAGACCACTAGCATGATTCTTTATTCTAATCACAGCCTACATTCATTTGTCAGAGTTCTCGGAGGATAAATAGGGATGCATACAAAGATGGGGTTTGCCGTACTCATGAGCGTGATGTTGAAGACAAAAGGACTGGTCGAGTGCCATTATCACCTGATTGGAGGCGACCTGATTCGGGATCTTCTGCTGACATATCATGTAAGAGAGAGGGCAATAGTTCACCTATGTCAATACATTCTATCAGAAAAAATGTCCCTACTGCATCTACATCAACAGCAAACAGTGGGCCATCTTCCTCTACTGAGGTTAATGACCATCGTGTTTCATCTTTACATAATTCTCCAAAGACTATCTCTGATGAGGAGACTGGCACCATTGGTGGTCCTGTTCATCAAACATTACCAGGTAGCTACCCACCTTAGGCACACTAGAACTCTCAAGTCAGGGTATGATTATTGGTATGTATGTGTGATACAAGTGAAAGAAGAAAGGGAACTGTCTCTAGTATCATTCAATTTCTGTGTCCTTTCATCTCCATATTTTTGCTTACTCTGTGCTTTCTTGATGTTTCTATTGTTCAATCTACAGGCTTAATCAATGAGATCATGAGCAAAGGCAAACGCATGACTTATGAAGAACTATGCAATGCTGTCTTACCGGTATGATTCTGTCCGCATAATTTATTGTCCGTTGTCATCAAGATATTCTATTCTAGTACAAGAGAACATCTCAGACTTCACTGTTAGTAATTTCCTTTTCAGCACTGGCATAACTTGAGAAAGCATAATGGAGAACGCTACGCATATTCAAGTCATTCTCAAGCTGTTCTTGATTGCTTGAGGAACCGACATGAATGGGCTCGATTGGTTGATCGTGGTCCAAAGGTATGCCATTAATTGTTCTTAATGGTTTTGTTGGCCATACATGTACAGTTACTTTCAGTAAATAAGTTGCAAAAGCTGTAGTTTAAAGGATCTGATTCTTTTCAAAAATTGAACATTGTAATCATTAACCGTATGGGAGAATAGACTGTTTACAACTTAGATGGTGTAAGTTTTTGACATGGATTAATTTAATACTTCTATCGGAAAAGAACAGTGTGGAAATGAAAATGCAAAATGGACTAATCCAGTGACAATGATTTTTTAAGGGGAAATGAAATTGGAGAAGCCTATAAAATCTGTCCAATATTGAGTTCAACTCTGGTCTCTTTAGGTAGAGAAGGTATAGGCTTCTGGTGACTTTCATACAAGGAGAGCCAACCTGCGCGATTTGGACCTTTGTATTTCTGGAGCCTTTCTAGCATGTTTGTAGGAATCTGGATGGTAATGATGGTTTAATTACGTTAAATCTAGGAGTGACTGCCTTCTAGTAGAGAAGATTTGATTATGAGAGTTCATAATAGAAGAAAATTTCCTCTCCACCAACCACCCCTAGGGAAAATGAGCAACTCGATGATTGCATGCTGTATTTTTGGCAATATGTTTAAAAGTACCATTTTTTTTTTCTTCTAAGTACTTCAGTATTCTTGGATTTAGCATTGTTTGGCATCCTAATTAGTAAGTTTACTATGAATCAGACAAATACAAGTAGGAAACGTCGAAAACTGGATGCTGAAGAATCAGATGATAATGAGTATGGTGATGGAAGAGCTCTAAAGGTGAGAGAAAGTAAAAACCTTGAGTCACAGAGAGAAGATTATCCAAAGGGCAAAAGGAAAGCAAGGAAAAGGAGACTAGCACCGCAAGGAAGAGGTATAAAGGATGTCAGGAAGAGACGGAAATTGGATTCTGTAACTGATGATGATATTGGTCCATTTTCTCATTCGACTGAGGAGAGTTTGTTTAGTGAGGATGAAATCGAGGGTGGTGGTGGAGGTGCTTCAGTTGGGATGGAGGCCTCTGCCAGCTTGGATGATACAGGGAAAACGCAACTCTGAGAGCCTGCTTTTTCATTTTCTGATTAGTCTGGAGGTGACTTATCCTTTCATATTTATGAACAGTTCCCCCTTTGGGCAGCTCCAGCAGTTATATCCAGATCTTGTCATGCCTTGTGGTCCCTGTAGATATGCAACTGTTTTGTATTATATCAGTTTAGCTCCAGTTTGGGTGCTTTGTTTGATTGTGGCTCTCTTTGAGTCCGGTCAGTATCAGACGTCATGTTCCTACACTAGTGATTTGATGAAGAAAAGGAGGTCTCGACTCCGGTGTCAAATTTGTAACATTAATGTAAATATAGGACTTGCTACAAAAGTGGCAACGTTTCTTTTGGAAGAGGAAATGCCACTACAAGTTCATTTTTGTCGTATTTAGTGCTTGATGTGCGACGGTTGTCGCTACTGTTGTCTGAATGCAGTTGCTAGTAATGATTGATTGAAAGAAGATTCTGTAGCAGTTTAGCCAAAACACAACACTTAGCCCTTGGGCGAGTTTTAGTTGGAATATTAACTAGAAAGAAAGTTTATTTATCCCTTATGTAGAGTTTGCAATTGGGCCCTGCCTTGGCCTAATGTTAATGGGCTAGGTTGGGGTTGATTGATCCTTGGGCTTGATTGTTTAAAAACGACGTTGTTTTGATATTTTTGGTTTAAAAAAATTTAGACTAAGTCTAGAACTCTATTATTCAAGCCCGAGCTCGGCTTGACTTATTGTTGTCTTTACTCTTATGTGATTATAACCAATTGGAGTAGGAGCAGACGTACAAACGTAAAACTGAATGTATAGTTGGTAACTAGAAATTGAAAGTTTAAAGAAGATAAAATTGGAACATAGTGAATAAAAATAAAAATAAAATATTTTATGCGTATAAAATTGTTAATAATTTTTTTAAAGCGAAATTCTTTTGTAAAATAAAGCTAGCAAAACAATGAGAAAGTAAATAAGGAGATTTTTTCATATGCCATGAGTGACTTTTTACTTACGCTATGTTTGGTTAAGGGTTTTATAATGAAACAGAATGGAATGTAATATTATTCTATCGTTTGAGAGGAGGTTTTATAATGGAATGGAAGAGGATGATTTCATATTACATCCCATTCTATCTTAAATAATAAAAATAAAAAACTATCGATTTTGAGGGTTTATGATAGAATGTAAAATAATAAACAACTTTACATTATATTACATTATAAACCTTTCATCCAAACAACATTTCGCTATATTACATTATGAATCCTTCTATCCCTCCTAAATAATAATTTTCTAATATTACATCCATCTATGCTCTATTTCATTATAAACCATTCCTTTTTATTCTATTAAAAACTTTACGTCCAACCAAATATATCTTTAATGAACTTGTTTATCTCTCTTCAACTCTTTCAATAGCAATTCTTCCTTCTAATTTCAAATGTACTCTTTCTAATAAAATAGTCAATCTTCTAGAAATTACCTAAATTCCTGAGAAAAGTCATATTCATGATAGTTCTTTTCCTTTATTAAGCCCCTACAGTATATATTCTCGCAATTATTCTTAGACCAGAAGTATTCGGACCATCCTTACTACAATTCATCCGAAAGTAAAAGAGATCATTCAAAGTTCAAAATCCATAACAATAGAACAATATGTCAAATTAGAGATTCCAAAAATACTCATATCTTTTTGGAGAGAACAAAATCATACCCATTTCCATGTTGGAGCCATCAAACTTGTTCTTACTCTTTATGGACGAAAAGGAATTCCAGCCAGTAATAGGATCTCTCTTCTTGACACTGCCTACATTACTTACCAAAATATATTGATTGATACTTTGTTAACAACTCTTAACAATGAAAATGTCATTTTCATTATAACTCCTGATTTCAATATTAGATTGAATTATCCCATCTTGTTAGAACGACTCCAAGTCAAAATCTAGGTCACTGGCATAGAGTAGGACCTTACAGTAATTATGGTTACTTTGCATCACCAAATGATATATCACTTACAGAACCATGTTGTAGATCTTAGTTTTCCAAATTTCACTTCTGATGCTCTTATATGGTAGCAGATCGAGATCATGATCAAACTACTATCATTCAGATTCCAAAACAACTGCCACCAATGGAACTTAAATAATTGATGCTAATAGAATGGATCATTAAATACTAGAAGATGTTCTATGCTCATCATAAGCATTTTTTCCACACAACTCCTTGTCCTATTCTTAGGACATTAAGTGATGGATCTGTTAAATATATCTATAACAGGCCCAATGAAGACCAACCTAGATCCTCAAGCACATTTGGACCTATTTTAATGCTTCAATTAGTGTTATCACACAAAGAAGGCAAAGTTGGACCTCAAATCCATTATGTTAAATCTGGTGGACAACCTGTGTATATTTGCCATCATTGAGGACTTTTCATATAGGATGAAGACTATTCATGAGCTACTTAAAATTGTTGAAAGGAACATTTGTTCCATTAAAAACCAATTCCCAACAAACCTCTACTTGTTATTTCTCCCATTTCGTTTACAAGTCCAACACTGATTCTTTGTACGATGATGAGACCATATAACGATGAATTTCCTCTCTTGAAGAGATGTACAAATGATCCTAATAGGGTTATCTTTAACCTTTATATTCGTTCTACCTCTCATGTTACCCTTGTACAAAGTTTTTTGTTGCATCGATACTAAACTTGATGGGCTTAACCAACATATTTAGTTTGCTAAAAAAGGGCAGAAATAGTCTCTTCTCAGATCTAAAAATTGTACACATCTTTGAAAGATTAGATGACATGATACTATTCTCAAAAGATATATTGAAACGTAGTATTTTGGACCTAATTTCACAAACAAAGAACAAAAACTTTGAAGAATGAAAGAAATAGTTCAAAGAATGGAAGCAATCATACAAACATATCAATTTAAAATCATTTATGGAGCTTATCCCACAACTTTTCCAGTTATCTAACCAATCTATTCATCTCCATCCAATGCTGAAACCGTTGATTGTAAAAAAGTGTTTAAAATGAACTATCCTTTAATTAATCAATTTATTCATCCTAACACCAAACCTAAACCTACCCTAGCTGTGAAGCCCAAAACTGACAAAACATATGATCCTTCACCTTCGTATACCAAACATGCTGATCCATTGAAAAACTCTTTGCAGATTAAAACTCAACCTTCTTCACTACCTAAAACTCAACCTTCTCCATCCACTGAAAAAGATAAAGCTCCTCAACAAGAGTTTATTGCAACTCTTGCACCAATATCTATTCCAAAATTTTTTGAAGAACACACCCATGGGGATTTTGAAATATCTGAACAATCCTTTGAAATATCTGAACATTCTTTTGAAGAATCAGAGTAATTTGCTGATTTATCTGAATTAGCTTAGGTCATGATGACTATGCCTAAAACATCTTAACCAACTAAAGTTGAACCATATATTAGTCAAGTTGAATATACAGGAGCTAAACCGTTCAGACCCTCACTACTACCAGTACACATACCACCAACTAGACCTACTTAGGACTCTTGTTTACTTTTGATGATGTTCCACCCAAAAAATAGAGAGAATTTCTCCATGGCTGACTCAACCAAATAATCCTTTAAGGGATATTTTGTCCAAGTTTACTTCTCGTTTTACTAGTACTTTACGATAATGGTGGAAAAGTCTAGATGACCATCATAGACTCCAGTATATTCAAGTCATCTTTATAGGGATTCCTCTTGGAGTCATCTACAAAAAAATTATTAGAGATGTTTAGCTCTTTGACAAACAAATCAAGTAAGAATACTTTGAAATTAAGTTTTGTTCATTACATAGAAGAGATTTACAGAAACATTTTCAATGTATGACATAAAGATATTATCTTCTTAATGTTTTTAATAATGTCAATCTCTATTATACATTCATATCATCTCTTCTAGAAGAATTACAACCTAAATTCCAAAGAACTATTGCAGCGCTACGAAGAGATATGAGAGAAATATCCCTTAGAGAAACCTATCAGCTTGCCTTATCTTCACTTGATAAAGTGATCAACAAACGTTTTTCTGAAACATGATCAAAGGTGGTCCTCTGCTGCTTATTCGAAGATCAAGTGCAAGGATAAAAAGGAATGTGAATGTCATACTAAAAAGAAGTATAATCACAAGAAATTCTCCTACAGAAAGTTCCACAAATGAAAATTTTCCAATAATGTTTATCCTAAGCCATTTAAAAGAAGAAAACAATGAAGATTTATTCGATTCTTTAAAAGACAAGCTAAGGTAGATCATTGTTTCATTTGTGGCAAACTAAGACATTATGCTTATTAATGTCCTAATAAGACCATTTGAAACTATTGGAATCCATTAAGGTTATAATGCCTATCTATAAAAATGTTAATATTGAAGACTTCATTGAAGAAAAATCCAATGAAGATGAGGAAACAAAATTTGTTATTCTAATCAACTATTCTGATGATGAGTTTACACCCTTTGATGATCTAATTGATGAAGATAATGAGGATGATGACTTATACATGCTATAACAAACATATTTTGAGGTAGACTCAAAACCTATCACTATTCCCCGTCCTTACGTCCGTATCCAGTTATAACAACAAGATAAATATGATAAGTCAATCAAGACTATTGGATATATGAATACTGGATCCTATTAGAGTATTATGAAGCCCAACATCTTACCTTCTGATGCCTGGATATCACATGATGAATATTTCACTGGTAATGATGGAAATTCATTCAAAATTGGGCTTACCACGAAAAAGAAATTAGGGATAACATTTGTTCTTGATTGTGTTGTTTGGAATAAAATTCTTGTCATTCATCTACCTGGCCCACATATCCTAATTGGTCTAGATGTTTTTTGTAAACCATCTCCATTACAAACCCTACCCAAAGGGACTAAATGTTGAGCCAACTTTAATGCTTACACAAATTTATATAATGTATTTGAACTCACCCAAGTACCTCCTCCATCTGAAACATTACGAGATCAATTTTTAGAGCACTATCCTAAGACTTATGCACAGTTCTCTTATCCCAATGCTTTTGGAAAAGTCCACAATTGTTCATTCATCTACCATTTGAAAAGAATGAAAACATAAATCCTAACAAGGCTACTTATCTTGGAATAAATCCTCATGATTTAAAGTTAGCACAAGGAGAGTGTGCTATCTTACTCTAACAATGATTAATTGAGCCCATAAAATAAGACTAGGCATGTCAAGCTTTCAATTTGAACAAAAGAGCAGAACAAAAGAGAGGGAAAAAGAGGTCGACAATTGATTATAAATCTCTGAATGCATTTCTTCATGATGATAAATTGCTACTGCCAAAAATCAATACACAGGTCCTGTATCTCAAAGAAGCAACAATCTTTTCAAAATTTGATGTGAAAGTAGGATTTTGACAATCGGGTATAGATCCACAAGAAAGATACAAAACAACTTTTTTTTATTCCCAATGCTCAATATTGATGGACCGTAATGCAATTTGGACTCAAGGTTGCTTTATCACTATTCCAAAGGTCTATGACAAAAATTTACGAGCCCATTCTTTCTAGTACCTTGATCTACATTGACGACATCCTCTTATACTCCAAAACCTATGAAGATCATAAGGCCCTACTTGAATCATTTTGGATCTTACAAAGTAATATGGAATTATGCTCTCAACCAAGTAAAGTCATATTGGGACAACCTAAAAAGAATTTTTAGGTATGAATTTTCGTAACTGATTTTATCATCCTAGTCCACATATAACAAGTAAGCTAGTACATTTTTCTGGTAAAAATATCAATATGAAACAAATCCAACGATTCCTTGAATTGTAAATTACATTAGAGATTTCATCCCCCATATGTCTAATTACATAACTCCCTTATCTAAATTGCTCAGAAAGAATAAACTACCATAGAGTAAAGATAAACCAGAGCTATATGATACTTCAAATAAACAAGTCAGAATCTACTCCCTTTAAAGATTCTTAACAAAGGCCAACACATCCTTCAAAAAAATGCTAGTGATCACTATTGAGGTGCCATCTTAACAAAGAAATTGATGGGAAACAACATTATTGTGGCCACACTGGTGGCCAATTCAAGGAGTCAGAAAAACGCTATCACACCATCTATAAGGAAATCTTAGCAGTGAAAAAGGGCTTCAAAAAATTCAATTTCCACTTCCAGTGTTTCTAATGATTCTTACTTTTATCATGCACTTTTGTATTCTAGTTTGAATTATTGTACTATATAGGAATCTTTTCCAAAACTTGTTGGTCCTATTTCTCGTGCTTAATCTATAAAAGCAAGGTTTCTTTTCGTTAGAAATCATAAAAAATTTAATAAAATAATGTGTGTTTTTCTATCTTATGGCTTCTTTATAAGTTCTCTCTCTCTCTCCCCCCCCATGTAAGCTTGATTCTTCAATAATATAAGAAACAACCATAAAGAAAGACAAGTATGCTCTACACTTATCTTTTCATGAGGATCTGGTGTATCAAAAAGTCTTGAATTATAGATCATGTTTAAGTTCAATGCTAAATGGGGAAAGATTAGTCAATTTATATTTCTAAAAGGTATGCCTTGAAAATTGATGCCCAAACAAAGAAGAAGGGCTTGTGTTTTAGCTAGCATATCTAAAACCTAAGTTACAACCAATCTTTGTTTATCTTTGATCTTTTATAGAAATATGTTTTATAAATCGCTTGACTAGTATATAGGCTATAAACCTATGATGCAACTCCTTTAAGACTTGTTAGTTAAATATTCCACGAGCCTTAGTGTCATAGTGAGAAGAGTCTTGCTAGATTCATGTGGCCTAATAATGTCATGTACTTTTGGTATCAGTTATCCCCATATGCCCTTTGACCAAGGGTAGTCTGAATGGTTTATAAGGTTTTAAACTAATAATATTTATTAATATATAATCAATTATTTTATTATATCATATTATATTGCAATTTTTAAATACGTTTAAAATAAGATATTAACTGACTATCAATATATGTTCTTAATTCATTCATAAATTTTCTTTACATATTGTTTTTCTCAAATTTATTATAATCAAGATCAAGTAATAATTATTCTTCTTTGATTTAAAAATCCGTATGGTCATTACAATCAATATCATTTAAATTATATGTTCTCTTTTTAATAAGTATTTTGAATATCTAATAGAGAAATAAAAAATTAATAAAAATATAATTATTTTAAATAATAATATTCAATCAATAAAATACATATTCTTCATCCTCAAATTATATGTACTGTAAGTAAGGTATTTATGTCTCTAATATTTAAAATAATTTCATTTCTTTATATGAACACATTAAGAAAATACTATAATTACTTTCACAATTTGATGAAAAATTCATCTGACTGAGTGATCAAATAATATGTCTTTTAATGTTAAAGAACATTTATTAAACAATCTCTCATACTTATTTATGATTTAAATTAATTTCTATAATAAAATATAAAAATGTTATTAATAAATAAAGAATAAAATTAAAGTTATGAAAACTTAGTAGGCTATATTATTTTATCATAAGTTCTCTCTTTATAGATGATCTAAAAGAAGTCTTTAAACCGTTATAATATAATCTAATTTCATTTGTTGCTTATGATTGTTTTTTCATTATTTCTTAGAAAAATACCTTGCATTTAAGTATATCGAAAAGACAATCCATAATATCAACATCAATACATGCATCTTCACTATATAAGCAATAAAGATTGAGGAAGTAAGTTGTTAAGTGGATCCTTTGAATAAAATGCTTATCCCATCCCCAATTAAGAATATCTGTATAAGGCATATAATTTTTTTTGTTTCCTTTAAAAAAATTCATAATTTTATTGCAAATTCCATACATACCATCATATATAAAACCTAAAGATGATTTCTCATCCAAGGAAAACAATCCTCAATAATCTTATAAATGGAGTTATAATCTTCACAATTATTAAGTATCCTAAAATTTATTATCTAAAATATTAGTATAAACTTATTTTTCTTTCGTATCCTTTGATAACTTAGAAATTGAGAAGTGTTTACTTGTAACTAAATTTTGACGTACTTGTTGATGATCATAGACACTTTTTAATTATAAATATCATTGCAAACCTAGTAGCAGTAAGATGAACAATATCAAATATGATAATAGCATAACATTTTGTAAAATACAATTCCAATTTTTATGAAATATCATTCCAAAATGCTTTTCAACATTAAACTCATAATATACAAGTTTTCATTTTCCTTTTTATTTTTTCTTAAACAATAAAAAAGTGGTGACAATAAGTTTTCTTAAAACTTTAGACTAAAAATAAGTCAACCACTAGAATTGGTACTATAGGGTACCTCTCAAATCACTTTTAAAAACAAATAGTGGAGGCATCATTGTTACATGACTTTTCTGGCTCAACATAGCCCATCATTAGTTTCTTTACCATACGTTACACTAGGCCTAAAGTGATAGAGTTGGTTCTCCATTACTTACCCTATAACTAGTTAACCACTATTTATGGAGTTGGTTTTGCATCGCTTATCCATAACAGGTTAACTGCTATAAACAGGTAGTTATGGAGTTGGTTCTGTATCGCTTACCCGTAACAAGTTGACTACTATAAACTAGTAGTTATGGAGCCAGTTTTGTATCGTTTATTTGTAACAAGTTACAGAACTGGTTCTATATTGCTTACTCGTGACTATTATTGTATAGCTTATTTGTAACAACTTACAAAGCTAGTTCTATATCGCTTACTCATGACTATTAACCACTATTTATGGAGTTGGTTCTAATCGCTTACTTATAATAGGTTAACCACTATAAATATACCGCTGTGATAGCATGTATAGAGCCTAGCGGTGTACCATAGTCAAAAGCAACTCTTACATGTACTACTCATCTTATTTTCTAAATCAAGTATGGAAGGATTCATAATTAAATTATTTCATTGTAACTCCCATTCATATAGAATTTAACTTTCAAATTAAAACTAATATATCTCCAAAGCATAAAATTATGCTAGCAATATTCACTTGTAAAATATCATTTGCATAAAACTCAGCATAAATATTTATTTTATGATCTAATGAAAACCATTTCCATAAAATTAATTTCAAGTACACTCACATTTTATCAATTCTTTTATAAAGAATTTAGTCATATAAAATAATTAAAATACACTCACAACTTGCTAGTCTCCATAAATAGAAACTATTTATATAAAATCAATTTAAGGAACACTCACATGTCATTATTCTTTTGCAAAGAATTTAGTAATATAAAAAATTAAAATACACTCACAACTGCTAGTTTCCTTTTCACCACTTCGAAACCCTTTAGCTAGCTTCGTTTTCCAAACCTAATATGAATACATTTAACTTCTTAACACATTTTCTAATAAAATACACCATAAACTATGTCAACTTCATTACTTTCCACATACACTCCATATACTAAATTTTCTCCAAATAATAACATAACACTTCATTTAATAATTCCCATACCACAAATACGCTTAATGACCATCTTTAATCACTTTCATATAGTCATTACATCATAACCATGCTTTTATACGAAAAATGCCTTTAAGGCTAAACTTAAAATATTTAAACTTAAATATTTCCAATTCAATTCCATTTAATTTCTAACACTTACACCAATCCAAATTTACTTCCATGACATTTTAATACACACATTTAAGCCATAAATTTTCATTAACAATTTTTTTTCGAAATCATGCACTCTAGGCCTAATTTCAACCAAAACCAATTCCAAATCATTTTTTTGTTCTTTTTTCATTTCTTTACTTTGTTAGCATTGAAATCATGCTATGAACGTCATAAAAGATCAAAGTAGAATTTTGGATCATAATACATTAAAAACCTTTACCATGATTGAAAACTGATCCAATCATTTTTGTGGTTTTTCTTCCATTCTTTCGTCAATATATTAACTTTCTAATGCCATTCATTAATCTTAAATCATCCAGTGACAAAATAAAACACTCTAAGCAATAGGTCTCACCTTTGACCATGTTTGAGCAAGGTTCCACACTTTTGTTTTTCTTAATTTTCTTCTCCCGATTGCTTCCAATGTATAAAACATTGATATCTCATCAAAAGGTGCAATTTAGACCATTAAAACCAAATCTACCCTATAACTCAACAAATCAAAATTTTCAACAAGAATAGTATGCTTTCTAACCCATTTTCTTCTTCTTCTTCACTTGAATGGCTATGGAATTTCTTAGAAGCTTGATTGGAGGTGGAAGAGTATGAAAAATTCCTTGGATCATTTCTCTATGGCTTAACCATAACTATCTCTTCTCCTTTCTCTTTCCTCTTTTCTCTCTCTTTTCCTTCCTTTCTCTCATTAATGATCGAATCCCACTCTTGCTCCTCTCTTATTTTCTTTTAATTTTTGGGCTCTTTAATGCCACTCTCATGGCACTCTCACAAAATGAAGCAAATTGTATTCAATTTTGTTTTTTTATACTCATTTAATGGATTACAAATGTTACCTTTTGATTTGTCATCATTAATGACTCATCACAAACATGTCATTTTCTCATTAGTCATCCCTAATGACTTATTAATCCATTATTATCATGCAAAAGAACAAATTGTCCTTAATGAGTATAAAAAGACTAAATTGCTCTTTATTGCATTTAATTCACTAGCTAACCGAATTAAATCTTGAAACTATTTCACAACCATCTTATTATCAAATTGACTATAAAGTACTCTAATGAGGTTCAATGATTTTTGATTGGATGCTTTTTTAAAATTTTGATTGAATTTAAAATCATCAATACCCATTATTTTCTAAAAAGGACATGTTAGTCCAGTAATTTTAGATTACCCATATTCTATTCAAACAACCTCCATTTTGACCTATTTAAGTTCCTACGGACTCCAATCCTAATTTCAGAGTTGTCTTTGTATTTTGAAATTATTCGGTAACTTTTTGGTTGCCTAGAAGAATTTTCAGATTAAATATGGAAATCATTAAATGCCACAAAAATCATCTATATTTTATTTAAAAGTGTCACCTAGATCTCTAAAGCACGTTTCAGGGCTTTTAAAGCTCGTTCGGAATCATTTCATAAATTTTCAAAGTTTTTTGAAAATTTCCAAAATTTTTTGGTCGAGTATAGAACCATCTCTGATCTATCTGTGATCTCCATTATAACCTCAGTAATACTTTTGAATGCTTAAATTACTCTAATATACCATAAATATAGCATACTTTATAAAACACATGTGTAGTATAATACACAATATAATAATCGAATTAGGATATTGCAATTAGTCCATTGCAATTGACACCATAGTATTCCGCAATAGTCGTGACCAAGTACTCCATGCCCAAATTATTGCTTCTGTTCCTTAGGGTAGTAGTAATTGCATTAAAGATGTGGGTAGAGGTTTAGACTTTGACACTATGATCCATGCACCACAACATGAAAAGTTCCTTTGTTAAACACTTGTTTGTTTCGCTTATGTCAGATACAGTTTGACACATAAACTTGTGTAATAGCAAGTGTTTGGGGCTTCAAATAATGTTATTGTGGGAAATTTTAGCTTCAAAGCTCTCCAGGCTAGTTAGTTTAGACCAATAGCAGGTGGCACAGAAGTCATCATGCTGATCTACTATGGTTGAGTTGGGAAATCCATCAAATTCACACAAAATATCATATTCTAAACCATATGGTTGACCTTGCAACCGAAACCATAGGTCTTTAGGGTTGGTTAGCTCATATTGAAGGGAGGTGAAGAATTCTAGGGTTAGTTCTTCATAAAAAACATAACTAAACTAAATCACATAAAAATTTTGCCAATGAATTTTGATACCTAAAGCTTCAATCTGTTTTCTTAATTCAATTGTTTTTAATGTATCTCAATCTAATTATTTATTCACAATAATGTTCTTTAAACTAAGGGTGTGGTAGTAGTTACCTTCCTCCTCTGAGTAGATCGGAAAAGGGGTTCTGTAATTTGCCGCTTGATTTCTTTGGCCACTACTCGATACTTGGATCTTACCTTTAGGTTAAGTATGCTTGACTGTTTGCTTAATGCATGGGCTCATTAGATTGAGAGTTTTGAGGAAATTTTTGTGAGAGATAAAGGCTTAAGAATCCCTAAGTTCTACTCATGCTTGATCTCTTCTAGGTTTTCACTCAATTGAAACACACACAATAGAATAAATAACCTACTCTAGTATAAAAGATGAACGAATAAGAATTGAAAATCATGGGTTGCCTCCTATATGGTGCTTTGTTTACCATCGCTAGCTCGATGTCCTTTGTTGGCTCATGGTGGTTTAAATGGATCTTGTGTTGGTAGCACCATTAGAACTTTCATAAATTACACCCGAGTGATCGAACTATATTTCTCACCACCCTTCTT
>JANITW010000235.1:47985307-47997082 GCA_027564335.1 Erythroxylum williamsii
GTAGACCATTACTCCTTTACGTGTTTTATGCTACTTCTATCGTGTACCAGTAGCCATCTCTGCAACTATGCAGGAAAGAAAGAGCAACGATAAGTTCGAGTCTCGAGAGTGATAATGTGAGAGTTCATCCAATAGGATGACTCCTTATGCATACTGAAAAAAAACGACCGTTTTGTTAATAACTTAAGTGAGATTAAATAGTGATTTATTTCCTTCACAACTTTGTCGGGTCAGGATGTGGAGGCGCCTAGGGTGGGCGATTCCACTTTTTGAGTGCAAAGAAAAAAAAGAGCGACGACTAAAAATTTTATTTGGTTTAATCGTTCAATTTTGTTATATCGGTTTGTAATTTTTTAATTTGATTTATTTTAAAAAAAATTATTGTTAAAAATTGATTAGCTTATTAATAATTAATTAATTGCCAATTTTTGTGAATTAATTTTTTATAAATTAAAATAAATAAACAAATTTTTATTTAACAATTCTTTTAATTAAACTCTTAAGTTTTTTCAATTATATTTTAATTTTATTAAATATTTAGTTGACCTTCAGACTTTTAAACTCTGAGCTTCGTGTAACTTGGGAAAAGGAGAGAATTTCTTTGGACGACTAGCACATCTTAACAAACTCGATGGCGTGGTAGGAGATGTTCGGTTCAACCACTCCTCGCTCTTAGGTGAACTACTAAATCTAAACAAGCGAACAGCCCCTACCGTCTCCTTCCAAGATAAATGTATATATGCAATCAATCATCGATATCCTTTCTCCATCTTTAAAATTAACATCCACTTTTAGTATCTCAACGATCAAGATGGCCACATCCATTATTCGTGTTGATGACGAACGTGCAGGCGCAGAAATAGCATACGGTGCGGAGGATTGCTACAGGCAGTCGATAGAGCTTCTTGAAGAGCTAGGATTCCCAAAAGGAGTACTCCCTCTCAAAGATCTTCAAGAGTGTGGAAGGGTAAGACAAACGGGATTTGTGTGGATGAAACTCAAGGCTCCATATGAGCATTTTTTCGTTGCTACCAATACTCGTGTATGTTATGCCAAAGAGGTGACTGCCTATGTAGACAAGTTTAGGATGAAGAAGATGAGTGGCATCAAGAGCAAGCAAATGTTTCTGTGGGTGCCCATAAGTGAGATGAGCATTGAGGACCCTACTTCCAATAAAATAATGTTCAAAACCCCAATGGGCATTGGCAAGTCTTTCCCTCTCACTGCTTTCATGACCGACGAGGAAAAGCACAAGTACCTGCAGGAGAATGCCATCGAGCCAAATTAATGGATTGTCCCTTCTGCTTGTTCTTAATTTCTGATTGCTTATATGGGTCAACTGTCCAATCCCTGTTATTTAAAATCAGTCTGTTGTTTTTCTCAAGTGTCCAAATTAATTGTCTTTTAAAAAAGGCATCAAAGTTTGTGCAATCATTCATTTCCAATCTTTCTTTTTTCAAACTTAAACGAATTATATTAAAAACAAAATATATCCAGAATTAAAAAAAAGAACACAAAGACAAACTAATTAATATGTCATTCACACGTTGGCTTTATAATCAATTACTTCCCTACTATGATGCTCTTTATAAACATGTGCCATCTTCATGGTTAGCATTGAGGCTCCTCTCTCATGATTCTCCAGTATCTAGCTGCTCTATCTTGCCAATTGCTTGCTTCTATATTGCATATCATCTGTTTTCTAATTCATTGTTTGATTTCTTCAAGTAACTCCCCCTTCAAAACACCTGGTATTTCTTTCCTACCAAATCCTGTACATACATGAACCCAAGGTTATTATAAGCACAACCAAGTCTCCTCTTTTAATTGTTTTGTCTTCCAATAGCCATTTTATAAACTCCAAAGAGTTAAGATGTGGTTCTGAGTATAAGGCAAAACCATTATACGTTCCCTGATGAGTAAAAAGCAGATGTTGATTAGATATATTTAGAAAGGTCAACATATCCTTTATAAGCAATCTTTGTTTGATAGCTAATTAGATTAAGAAGGATACCTTGTGGATTATCCCTTCTGCTTGTTCTTTTAGGAAATAAGGTGCCTTTTTTCTCCAATAGCCTCCAAAACCTTTTTGCTATGAGCACGTTGTTATTTAAGTTGATTGAAGTATTTTTTTAGTCCTCCTTCATCCACTGGTTTGTTGATTTCTTTTCAACTAACTTTTTCTATAGATTTTTCACTTCTTCTATTTCCCAGGTGCCCTTGTTCTCCAATAGCCTCCATTCCAAAACCTTTTTGCTATGAACACGTTGTTATTTAAGTTGATTGAAGTATTTTTTTAGTCCTCCTTCATCCATTGGTTTGTTGATTTCTTTCCAACTAACTTTTTCTAGCTTTTTCACTTCTAACACTTTATAGGAAGCTTCTTATTGATTTTTCCAATGATTTAGTTAAGCTCTTGGAGAGAAAGATGTGAGTTGACGTGAGTTTAGGATTGATCTTATCAACGACAGTTTACCAACTTAGGATAAATCTTTACTTTAAAAAGTTTCCAACCTTTTTTTTTGTGCATCTTTTCCAATAATGGAATGCAATCCCAAAATTAAAGTCCCTTTATGGACAATGGAAGTCCAAGATAAGTAAAAGGAGGTTCTTTAATTTGTATATATGAGATCCTTAAAAGCTAGTAAGGCACATGCAATGCACTCGAAGATACAGTTAGATGAATCTTTTTGTAGTTAACTTCCAAGCATGATAATTCTTTAAACATGTGTATAGATGTCACAAGAGTATAGACTGACCTATCATGTGCTTTAGAAAAGAATAGCAGGTCATTTGCAAATGAGAGGCTGAATAAGTGAATTTCCTTGCATCTGTTATAGTAACATAAGTTGGGATTCATAGAGATATTGTGTCTACCAAACCTGATCAATACTTCCATACATATAATCAACATATAAGAGGATATTGGATCCCCTTATCTCAGGCCTTTGGCCCGATGAAAGAGGTTAGTATGTTCCTCATTCACTAACAAACTAAATTAAGTAGAGGTTATGCACTCCTTTATCTATTCTCTAAATGCTTAGACTTCCTAGCTTTTTGAATCATAGGCTTTGTAGAAGTTCTCCTTAGAGCATAGTTCATAGGTTAATTTTTCCTTGTATAGCCTTTAAACTGTTGTTGTGTTATCAATACATTATCTACAATTTGTCTTCCCTTTAAGATGGCTTTATGTGTCCTTTATAAATTAGTTTAACACCTTCCTTATGCTTGAAGCCAATAGTTTTAGGATGATTTTATATAAGAATTTATAGTAAGAAATTAGTTTATACTCACTAAAAGATCCGTGATTATGAGATTTTGGAATCAAAAAAATGAAAGTATTATTAATCTCTTTTACAATCTTACCACTATCAAAGAACTCCATACATCTTGTGCAGTAAAGGAACTACATAGATACTCATTCATCTCATCAATAACCTATCTACTAATAAAGGAGGTAAGCAAATGCATTGAGGGTATGCTCCTAGCTATTGTTCTAAGAGAGTTCTTAAACATATGTAGACTTCACCTAAGGTCACCTTGTGATGAAATAATCTCCCCATTTTTCCTTGTTAAGGAATTTAATCTATTTTTATATCCCTTGTCTTAATGGAGTTACAAAAAATTTTGGTATTACTATCTTCATCCTTGATCCAATGAGTTGTGTTCTCTATTTGAGAATGGAGTTATGGATTGAGATTGCCCTTGTATATTCACTCACAACTGCTTTTCTTTGACAATCAACTTGGAGTCGATCATTTTACTTATAGCTTCATCAACGTTCTTCTTAGTGTGTGCATTATCCTTTTATGTATTGAAAAATTTTAGCTCCTATTTAATTAGTAGCACAAATATAAGCTTTATTCCCTTGTTTCTCTTAAGCTAAGCCTTTATGGATTACTTCTCAAAATCCATCTTCCTATACTAAAAAGTTGTTAAATATAAATGGGATCTTCCTCCTCCATTTGTTGAATATGTTTTGAAAGATATATTGGAGTATGATCTAATAATGAGGTGTTATCAAAAATAGCTTTGCTCTCTGGGAACTCATCTGACCACTCTCTATTTACTAATTTCCTATCTAACTTTTTCCTCAAATTCCATTGAGAGGTTTGTTTGTTACTCAAAAAGAAGAAACAACCCTCAAACTTCAAATTAGTGACACCTATTTTCTACATGCATTCCCTAAATTCATTTGTAAATTTCCCCACTCCTGTATGTCCCTTAGCTTAATCTCTTTATAAAATCATATTGAAGTCCACTATTATAATCCAAGGGCCTTAAATTGTTGGGTGACTATTAGCCAATTTTTCTCGTAGATATCTCCTTTAGAATCAAAATTTTGATCCATACATAAAAGTGATACATAATTTATAATTTCTCTAAACAAACCAAGCTGATGCATGCAACATCTAATCATTAGAATCTAGTATACTCAACTTGACTTTTCTCAAGTTAAAATCCAAAAAAAATGAACCTATAGTGATGATGTTGGTGACTAGCTCCCCAAAATTCTTAGTTTGGAGATGTTCTCCTGACTAAGTTTAGTCTTTAGAATTCATAGAATTAAGGCTTAACTTCATAAACAAAATCTCTTAATGCTAAATGTTTACTGGGACAATTATTTCCCCTAATATTCCAAGATACAATCAACATCAAGTATGGTTTGTAGGCTTAGAACCCTTTAACTTGTTTTTCGTTCTTAACTTGCTCTAGTACTATCACTTTGGAACTTACACAAGTTTTATTCCAATGCTTATTGTGGCAATATAGTCTTATCAAGGTCCCTATCTTTTATTTTTTCGGCTTCCTTCATTTGATCATTTAAGCTTTGAGCCATTAGGATGGTGTCCTTTTAAATATAGTTTAAGCTTCAAGGTTATGGTCTCTTTCCTTTCTAATGGTACCTTTTTTTCCTTTATGAGATCCCACTATTTCTCCAGTTTTTTTTGTTTTACTCTGCACTTGTTCCTTCCAGCTATGTTTTCCCAATCAGGTTCTCTTTCTGTTGAGTATCCAACTTATCAATTCCATTTATCACCTATCTCAAATTTCCTTCCAATTTTCCAATAGTAAAAGTCCTTTAGTAGACCACTACTTTAATGGTACATTATGAATGCTGACCTATATTAGTATATTTTCATGCTTAATCTTTTCTATGTTAATACATGGGCTTTAAACCTTCACAAAATGGGAGAATAAGAAAGGAAATAATCAAAGTGGATTTCAATTTGATCCTAAGTGGATTTCAATTTGATCTTAAATGGACTTCATGAAGATTAAAAGGGATTTCATCGTGTTTCTTTTTAATTTTTTTCTTTAGTTTTGATGTTATGTCCTCTATGATTAAGAACCACACCTTTATTGATATTTGGATTATATGAACTTTTGGATATACTTTATAGTGATTTTATTCTAATTCAATTCATTTTATATTTCCATTGAGATTCAATTATATTTTCTTAATTATTCTTGAATTAATATTACTAGCATATTGATTCATATGTGATTCAATGCAATTAAGATTGACAAATCATTTGTATAAATAGGTATAGCATAATTGAAAGGAGTTCGTATAAACCTAGAGATAGGTCGATATAAATATACTAGATTAAGTTAGATCTAATAGTAAAATTCATAAATCGATTAATATAATTCTAAGGGTTTTAATTAGAAATAGATTTCAACTAATCAACCTAGGATTAGATGTTAATAGATATTAGCATAATTAAGGAATGTTCATGACCTAATAAATCATAAATTAAATTGATTACAAAAATTTTGATTTCGTAAGAAGTCTTAAGGGAGATTCGAGTTCCAGGTACCAATATCTTCTTTGATTGTTTCTTAATTTAATCGTTGTTTTAGTTAGTTAATTGTGTTCATTTTTTTAGTTTATTGTTTTAATTTTGAATTTGTTAGTGGCTAGATAATAAAAAGTAAGTAAGTACTAATTCTACTCCTTGTGGGATTGTACTTACTAGTGCTAGCTACAGCTACATTATGCAATTGCAAAAGTAAATACATCAAGCTTTTAGCACCATTTTCAGGGAATGTAATATTAAGAAAACCTTAATTTGATTAATCTAGTCATTTTTAGGTAATTTTATTTCTTTTCTTTTTTATTTCTTTTTCCTTATTGCTTTCTTTCCTGATCTTGTATTTATGGTTCATTTTCTTCATTTTTCATAGCCATTGATGAGTGCTTTATTGACTATATATATTTTCTCCCTAATAATTAGTGATTAATGGTATAATGTATTCAAGATACTTATTTGGGATCATATTCTTGTTTTAGTACAAGTTGGAGGAATAAAAACCAAAATGAACTAAAAACATATCCTTATAGCCACCTTGTTGATTTTTAATCTTATTTGCCATTGTGGAACAAGAAGGAGATTAACTAGGGTGAAGATGGGATAAAAACAATGTGAGAAATGAATTTCTTGCAACCTACGTAGTTGTCTATAGGACTGTGTAGCTCTTTGGAAACATGTAGGATCACAAAGACATAGTTTCAGCCTCTTTTACAACTTACAAAGTTAGCTACACCACTGTATAGCTCATCAACATCATGTATGTTAATTTCATAACTTAATCACTCATCAATTCTTTAAATCACAACCAAATCAAAAAGTTATCATTTTTCATGATCATCCAAAAACTAGAACACTCACGCATTTCATCACATTGTTTGCACTTCTTCACTTTCAATTTTTTTCTACATTTCTAACTTTTGTATTTTCTTCATTTATTCCTCTATGTATCACTTTAATCATTCTTTCACATCATTACACATTTTTATTGATCTTTCAACTCCAAAAGCTGGTTTAACACTATCCCATAACATTTTAGTCATCAAATCCAAAGAAAATCACCATGTACGGCACACTAAATCTCCTCACTCATTTTTTCAGAGAATAAGAATATCATTGTTCTTAACCATTTAGCAGTGAACTAACGATGCATGCTTCATTTCATGCAAAAAAAATACATAATCATAACAAGCTTACTTGTTTGAAGCTCTAATATCTGCAAAATTACATAACCCTAATCTCTCATGCACCCACGTACATCAACTTGAAAGTTGATAGGGAGGTTCGGTTTTTCTTAGGATAGAAGAAAGAAATATCAAAGTGAAAGTGATGACAAGCAGAGAAAAGCAAAATTTAACTTTGGTGAATATTTGATGAAAAACTCTATGTTGGAGGAACTTTAAAGAAAGAAGTTTCAACAAGGATAAAGACAAGGACAACAGCTTGTCTTTCAAGGTTATTAAAGCTTAACTTTAAAGCTTGGATACGTATCCATTTTTCATCCACTCATCCACTTCCCTTCATTAGGACTTACTCAAGTATAATTTATACTTAAGTTTAAAACTCAATGATACCACTGCAATCACAAGTTGTAACCCAATAAATTTTTTTCAGATTTTTCCATAAACACAACATTTCGAGTCAAATTGGCATGTTCTTTCTGACCCCAACGCGGAAGTTATTTTGCAACACTTTCTTCTAGAAACATATTCCCCTATGTATTATGTCTCCATTGACACCAAAATCATTCAATTTGGTTTAGTGATTTGAAACATATATCTTAAACATTTTCGGATTGCTCTTATCCAAAACAATAGACTATATACAACTTCCAGCCAAAAATTGAACATCTTAGAGACAAAATCACAATTCGATTTTTTTTATATAATTAGTAGCCCTATTTATCTAGTTGACTCCAAATAAAAAAATCATCTTATTTGTAATCCTACAGATTTGAATATAATCAAAATACTGAAGTATGTTCAATAAAAAAAATCCTATTTCACTGTTCCAACATATTCCACACTTTCATTTGACCAACCCTTTTTTATTCGATTCAGAATGCTACCCATTTTTGTGACGAGATAGAAAAATATGTTAGGAATCTATTGGTCTAAAAATCACTTCATTTGGAGGTCAGATAGCAAAGTTATGGCTGAAAGAATCAAACAAGGTTTTGTCCTCAACCATATTGAACCTATTTCAGTACAAAAGGCATAACTTATTTTAAGGATATCAGATCAAGGTCATTCTTATCGAAAGAGAATTTCAATATCTAAAACTTCAAGAAGAACTTGAAGACAAATTCTATCATCTATAGGGTCAAAAATGGGACCAGACGAAAGGGTTAGATGAACAGTGCACTAGACGATATGATGTCATCACCAGACGATATGGCATCACCAAACGAAGCATCCTCACCAAATGATGCATCTTCACCAGACAATACGTCCTCACTAGATGAAGTGTCCTCACCAAATGACACGTCATCACTAGACAACACGTCTTCACCAGACGAAGCGTCCTCACCAGACGACACGTCATTACCAGATGATATGTCCTCAACAGACAATACGTCATATACTCCTGAGCATCTCCACTTATAAGGACCACAACTTTTGATTCAATTATCCAAAAATTCCATACTATATACTGTTGGAAAGATAAAAAGCTAAGATAAAACTTTCTTGAAGACAACTTTGTCTCCTAGATTGGTACAATAAAATCACAGAAGTTCAAATCCAAATTTAACTCTCTATTTATACATTCTGAGTAAACTTCTCCAACGTATTTTCCTTCACTAAATCCAACACTTAAATTTTTATTTCTAGCCTTTCTACTCCATTTCATTTAACCCATTCACTATAACCACAATTCTCAATCTACCATACAAAATTATTTAACATCGAATCCATAAATTTTCAATTAATCCTATGACAATTCAATTGTACCGGGAATGTCAATGAGTTTATTTACCATTATTTTCATATGTGTAAAAATTCAAATCCATATGCTTGTATGCTGACATTTTACTGAGCATGAAATGCAAATTTTTCTAACTCTCACATTGCTATTTTCTCCATTATTGAAACTTGGGTTCTAACCCTTAATATGGGGACGGGATGTTACATTTCTCCCCCTTAATAAATTTCATCCCCAAAATTCTCATCTGATTGATCAATAAGGTAGGGGTATTATTTCCTCATATGCTTCTCTATTTCCCATATAACTTCATCACCCTAATAATGCCTTCAAATTGACCATGATCAATGTAATTAATCCTTCCCCTAATCACTTCTTCAAGTATTACATTATTTTAATCGTTTCCTCAATACAATTCAGGTACTCAAAATTTTCACTTCATGTGCCGACAATACCTCTTTGTCAAATCATATTAATATTTCATCTCTTTATTGCTAATACACTTAACTCTTAAGTTTGTCTCACTATATTCCAAAACTTTGAGGTGATCCACTAAAATTTCATTCTTCTTTCATAAACCACTTTATTCTTATTACTGATTCATTCCACTCACTAATAGTATCTCAAATTTATTATGGCCTTTAACCATTTATTTTGGCCCTCTTCATTTCAATGTAAGGGCAAACAAGCCTTTTGTCTTATGACACCTCATACAATATTCTAATGGTATCACCAATATAACGATTGTTATGCCTACAATCAATTTAAACTATACATTAATTTCATATTCCTATGAGCTCTAGAAATATAAGTTTTAAGCATGTCTCCAACAATCAAGACTATTGGTAACTCAAATATGTTATCACTCAGTTCTACATTCTTAGCCATCAAAAACTATCTTGGTTTATTCCTAAGGATGTATATTATAGGTTTTTATTTATGCTCCTATAACAATCTCTTTACTCAATCATCTTTATCGGATACACATCCCTTTCATTTCAATCACGAGGTAACAGTTTTACTATTCGAACTCAAAATTTATATTCATTTTCAATTTCTCAATCAGATTCATAGATTCTAAATCCTCAATTTGGTCTTTTCTGAACTTTCCATGTAAACCTGTAGATTCAATAGCTAGATGTACTTCATTTTTGCTTAAATCCTATGCTCTTTATTTCACTCGATTTGGTGACCCCAATATATGAATTCATACTTCACTACTATTGGAATTTCTACTTAATGCATCAGATACAACACTAGCTTTATAGAAAAATATTCATTTGTACAATCACAATCTGTAAGTAACTCTATTCTTTGTCTTGGTTTTATATTCTATCCTTTCATACTCAATACTTACCTCAAACTTAAATGATCTGTACATTCCATAAATGACTCTGCACATCAAATGTCTCCAAGATCTCAAAACAATTACTATCATAACAATTCTAAACCATATATCGAAATCAACTCATATGACTTTAATTGTCTCTATGCATACAAAAACCACTTTATGTTGTTACAACATATTGTATCTTAATCTCTGTGAAACTTCATTATATACTGCATAATCTCCAACTCCAAATGGCATAATTAACATTGAGGTTATAGTTCCTCAAAATTCTCTTTTTTTACATTCATCATTCATACAGTTTACATATTTTTCCTCAAACATCTTTTTATCAAGGGACAAGATCACTAAAAACCTCTTAACAGTCCCTGGTAGTGTTGGACCCCGCTGCTGAAGTCCAACATTCGAAAACATAGCCACATGGAGGGCTCGCATCTATATCAAGACTGAATACTACGTCCGAATTCAGTCCAAAAATTGAAAATCTTAAGGCCCAAATTGAAATTTAATTCTTTCGGATAAGTTGTAGCTCCATGTTCAGTGAGATAACGCCAATTCATATAATTGAAGAACACACTCACTGTACCCGTCTCACTCTTTTCACTCAATCTCTCACCATAAATTTCAGATAGCTTCAACTATTGGTGGAGATGTAGAGAAAAGTCTTAGGAATCCCATGGTTCAAGACTCAGGTCATTTGGAGGTCTAGAGAAGAATTTATGGCCAAAAGACTCCAACATGTTTATGCCCTCACCTGAAATGTACATGTCTCAGTACGAATGCCATAACTTTTGCTACAGAGGTCCGATTGACTTCATTTTTTTTGGACCATTGGAAAGAAGACTTCTATATATATAACTTTCATGAATACCTCGAAGGCCAATTCTATCGTCTGACTTCTGTATTGTCTCACTTTTGCATCATCTCACTTTTGCATCGTCTCACTTTCCTTTTATCTTAGTTTTATCGTCTCATTTCCATCATCTCATTTCTATTGTCTCATTTTCTTCCGTCTCATTTCTATCGTCTGCTTTTCTTCCATCTCATTTCTATCATCTTCTTTTCTTCAGTCTCATTTCTATCGTCTGCTTTCTGTCTCATTTCTATCATCTGCTTTTCTTCCGTCTCATTTCTATTATCTGCTTTTCTTCTATCTCATTTCTATCGTCTGCTTTTCTTCCAGAACATCTCCACTTATAAGGATCATAACTTTTGACTCCAATATCCAAAATTTTCATACTATATACCGTTGGAAAGATAAAAGAAAGATCTAAAACTTTACTTAAGGCAACTATGCCAAAATATATTTATACCAATCCCAAATTTGCCCCTAAAGTCCTAAGATGAACTTCCCATTCATACACCAACATACTGCACCAAATTCTTAAATTCATGACAACTTTTGAGACTCTTAGGGACAGAATTGAAATTTGATATCTTCATAAAAAATATAGCCACATGTTTCTAGTTTAATCCAAATTAAGAATCATCTCATTTGGACAACTAGAGGAAAAGTTATGGCTAACAGACCGAATCATACTCAGTGAACATTTTCCAGATCCCTACTAATTTTATTTCTAAATCTTTTCTTATCACAACTCATACCAAGATCATTCTTTCTACTCCTTCTACTCCTCATTTTCAATACAATCACATTTAATGTCAATTATACCCGGAAGTTGTCAAAAC
>JANITW010000235.1:48021005-48032900 GCA_027564335.1 Erythroxylum williamsii
GTATGAATGATCATAAGATGTGAATTAAGAAAATATACACGGGATTATCATTGAATATGCATTATAAATATCACATATACATACGTATATGATTGAATATTCATGAAAACGTGCTAACTAGTAATCTGTAAATGTGTATGTATTACATGATATATAAAAGCAATTAGAGCGACAACATCTAGACATTACTAGGACGTCGAGGCAATAGCTTTCTAGAGCATACTGTGAATAACCTAAATGGTCTCACATTGATTTATTGGTTTGTTTAAATTCTGAATTGACTTATTAAGTGATATGAATGTGTTGATTCTGGATATTGAATGTCTGAGGTATTTGATACATGAATAATATATTAGAAGTGCTCATTATATGTGAATTTGACAAAATATGTGATACTCAACTTAATTGTTGTATGTCGGACCAAGGTCTGATGTGAATGTGAATGCAAAAAAAAAAAAATTGAGCACAAGTGAATGATTAAGTACACATAATGCATTTCACTACATGAATGCATGATAACATAAAGGTAGTTGTGACAGGAGTCATTGGTGAAAAAGAGCTTAAAGCTCAAAATCTGGTAAGAGCCTCTGACTCACTATGTATAATGAGTCATGTATTCCCAGTAGATAGGGACAATTATTAATGAGCCCGGTATTCACAATCGATACGGAACAGTGAAAAAGGCAATCAGTCACAACAAATTAATAAATGAAAGTGAGTCTCATGAACGTTGCATATACAATTTAATATGCATTATATGAATGATTGAATTTAATTGTATGAACGGTTATGAATGTAAAAGATGAATAAGTGAACCGAGTGTTATATGGTGCTTTTTGATAATTGGTGAAAGATGTGCATTATATGATGACATAAATTGTTTGTGAACTTGAAACATGAACTGTATGTGTTATATGTTGTGAGTGAGTCATTGATGATGGGTAGCTCACTGAGTTCGCAAAACTCATCAAAATTGCAACGTTGTCTTTGCAGATGCAAGAGAGTGGGCTTAGCTTCTAAGACAACTTAAAAGAGATCTAGTACTATTTTTGGATATAAGAAATGACTCAAAAGTTGATCAGCTGATATCAAAGGATTTAGATAGAATTTTGTATAGTTCCTCCTTTATGTAGCATGTAACATATGTTGTAATAGAGTTGTAGACTCTGATAGTTCTTTGATATTTTATATAAGGATGAAGTATGTAATGTTATAATACATATTCAATTTTATGAAAAAAAATGAAGAATTGGGTTTTTTAGTATTGTAATATTTATGTTTTAAAACTAAATATATTTATCAAATATTTTAGACATATTTTTCACTATCCACAGAGGTCTTCTAATTAGCATCCTATTCAAAGTTTTAAAAAAATTCATAATTTTATAAGCAAATCCTAAACAAGCTTTTAAAAGACAATAATCTTTGGTCTTGGATACCGCGAATCCCAAAGGAGCTTTTAAGAGCAACCGGAAATCTTTTGGATTAGCAATCCTAAGCAGGCTTAAAATGTCGACTTACCTCAGCAGTCATTAGTATGAACTGACATTTTCTAACTTGTCAATAATAGTCATCGACCAAGAAGAGAACCCCAAAGGTTTTGTTTCAAGCAATAACCAAGAATTAAAGGGTTATCTTTGATAGGACTGTAGAAGTGTGTATGGTCAATCTTTTCAAAGCAACTTAAAAAGCATAAAAGGTTAGACAAGTTAAGATCTATGAATGATCTAATGTCATCTGGAGGACTAAAGCTTCAATACTTTCATTGATCAATTTAGAGTTCTACCATAATTATGAATGGCGCATTATATACAATATAGAGACTATGCAATCTCTCATTTGGAGTACACCAACCAAATCTAAAATCTCATTGATGGGGGGCTTTAACAAACTCCGCGTTTCTGCAGTTAGTGTAACATTCTGGACATAACACCACATAAACAAATGCAAACTATGCACTAATGCAATCTATTTAGTAGGTATGCGTCACAAATCCATAGTTCTACCACAAGCTTGTCATCAGTTATTGTACATGCGATAAGTTGGGGAATAGCTCAAAAGATAGTTACTGAGGATATGCATATTCCTCTCTGAACTTCATATGCATATTCCTCTTTGAACTTCACTTGATGCCCGAGGTTTACACAGCATCACTGGATGCCAAGCCAACCCCGAACCCCAACATGTTTGGAAATAACAAGGTCTGTTACTACAACTTCACGCTTAGCATCATCCATTCGCTTAATTTCATAGGTTAGCATTGTAGGTCAATAACTAATAACGATAATGCTTTGCGGTTGCTTAAGGAGTGGCAACATTTGCCTTGGCAAGTGGAGCAATCTCCTCTCCCTCCAAACCAGGTTCACTGCCAGCAACCCCTAGGCCTAGCAGCAATTTTTCCCACAGCTTAGAGGGTCCCTGTGTGAAGTCAAATGTTTTATCATGAATAATAATAGAAATATTAAAGGAACATTTATACTAATTTAATGTGCCAGATTAGACCTACAGTAAATGGAATAACATAACAAATCAAAGTCATAGACTACATTGCGTTAATACTAACCTTCCATGAAAGGTCTTGGGCCATGCAGTTCTGAATCATTTCTTTGAAAGCAGCAGTGCCGTAAATGGCAAGAGCTTTAATGACAGTTCTTACTATTGCAGCTACATCAGCTGGTTCAACTGCATCACACTGGATTTCCAATATGTAGTTTTCGTTTTAGTTGCAACAATAAAGTCACTCAAAATAGAAGCAGAACAATTGTCTTTTACTCACTTCAACGCTGAAAGCCCCCATTTGGAATCCAGTGTAACCTTCCTTGACAGTGTCAACAAGACCACCGGTAGATGCAACAATGGGCACCTGCAGTAAGATCATAGGAATTGCTGAGAGTCAACATTTAGTTACTATGGCAGCCAGGTGAAGAAAAAAAGACTCTCCGAAATAAATTCACTTAAAATAGATGCAGTGAAACTAGGATTATCTATAACTTTAAAATCATCGAATCAAATGTTATTACCGTTCCATATCGCATAGCATGGAGTTGAATGAGGCCGCACGGTTCAAACCTACTAGGGATCATCATAAAATCAGCACCGGCTATAATCATATGGGCCAAGGGCACATTGAATTTTGCCACTCCTCTAGCCTTATCAGGGAACAATATCTCCAACTGTTCAAGCTGCTTTTCCATGTACTTCTTGCCAGTTCCCTGAAGGACAACACATTCCATCATAAGACTCAACAAGGCAACAGCAGTAATAACATGGTAATGAAGATTGTTTAGGCCTGGTTCTTACAAGAATTACTATCTGCACGTTCTGACCAATGAATTTTGGAATAGCAGCAGCCAGAATATCTGAACCTTTCTGCTCTTCTAGTCTTCCAATAAAGCCAATCAAAGGAATATTCCTGTCAACAGGTAATCCAACTTCAGCTTGAAGAGCCTCCTTCAGTAAATGCTTTGCCTCCATAACCTACAAATCCCATTCATTACTCACCATTTTTCAGTTTCAAGTACCAAGGTTTGCAAATTAGAATATAGTGTTCAGATACTTACAGTTGTGGCATCATATTTGACATCAATGTATTTGTCATTTGCAGGATTCCACTCTTGGACATCCATACCATTCACAATGCCAGTAATGGTGGTTTTACGAATGATGTTATCTAACTCCACACCCTTATCTTCTCCAGAAACCAATTCCTGGGCATAGTAAGGGCTGACAGTTACGACCCTATCTGATTCCAATATTCCAGCCTTCATCCAGTTGATTTTCCTTCCCTTTACCGGTTTTAGGTACCTGCAGAGTAAAATTTCTTAGAAAGTATGAAAGAGGAATAACTAAAGGATACAATCTTATACAAATAAATTTTTTTACTAACTAACGGCCATACCCATCAATAAAGTCAAAAGAACTCTTGAACCGATCTGGCAAATTGAGAAGTGAGAAGTCTGAAAAGGCAAATCTTCCCTGATAGGCAATGTTGTGGATACAAAAAGCAACCTGTCATCAATTACCAAATACAATGTTAGCAATCATGCAACATATTATGCTGCTCAGAATTCCAAAGGAAATTCAATAAAGAAATGATATACCTTTGCATTCTTGTAAATGCCCCTAGATTTGTACATGGTTTTAAGGTAGCAGGGGATAAGAGCAGTGTGCCAATCATTGGCAATGAAGACAACATCTTCTCCTGCAGCGATCCGTATGTGGAAACTAGTGTTATTTCATTTCTTATGAGAAAAGCATAAGGCTTCAGGATTTCACAAAGCTATACACACCATATGGTCCTGAGAAATGTTTGCTATTTTTCAAATTTAAAACCCTCGGGGCCTCCAGAGCGGCCTACAAGATGTAGAAATGTCAAGTTTTTGTCAGCTCCCCACACAGAAGAGGGAAAAATAGAAAGATATATACGACCACATGCAACAAAAAGGGTCGTGGTTGTAATTAAAATAACCCATTTAATAAGGGTTTGACTTCAGTTAAGAGTCGAAACCGTTTGACATGATATTAAGCTATTGATCCTTTGTTTGAAACTAGGATTTAGATTTCCATTGGTTACGTCCATTCGATATGAAATGTCTGTTATTTTAAGTTTAAAAGTATTAGCTGTCAACTGAAAACAAAAAATTACTATAATCCAACAGCTTAATATGCATTTCCTAATTCACATCGACAACACCTTTCTTACAATTTTCCATTGTTTGCGTACCATGCCCACCGCAGTTAATCTACTGAGACTACAATGAACTTGCAGTGTAGAATCATTACTGACTAGAATATTTGTAAAGACAGTTATATGATCTCTTATGAGGTAGCTAGGAGTCGGAAGAAACACACAAAATTGTGAGTTGAAGAACTACTTACCTGGCACAACAAGCTAAAACGCAGTTGGTTGTCCTTGTAATCTTCTCCTGTTTTAGGGCCATAGATTTTGGAACCGGTTTTGCCCCATACCTTAAACATTCAGAAAAAGCTAATCACAAAAATAAGAAACTCAAATCTTCTATTTCTTATATGATGTAGTATTGGAGTTGGGTAATTTCATTTCACAAGAGTCAGACATCAGAGGAATTGAAAACCTTCTCGAGGAACAATGGATGGTCCACAAAGACACGATCAACTCCACGTTTGTAGCAGTGGAACAAGCGGACAGTTTCAATCCTATGCCCAACTTGTATCTGAAAGTAAAAAATCGTAATTAGAGGAAAAAAATCCTTAAAACTCCTGAGAAAGTAGAGACTAAACCAATTAAAACGTTGTAAAGAGAACGACAAATATCATACCTCCACCAACACACCGGTGTCCCATGCATCTTTGTATTGATCATAGCGAGGAGCTACTGACATAGCACGATGTCCTCTTGCCTGAACAGTGCAACAATCACAAAAGCAAGAAGTGAAGTCAGTAAACTGAAAATGGATATGAGGGAAAAGCACATATCTGCAAGAGAAAGTCATCTATTTACCGCCATCGCCTGAGGAAGTCCACCCATGACATCGCCAAGTCCGCCAGTTTTACTCCAGTCAGAAACCTCAGCTGCAACAAAGATCAACGTCATTCCTTGCCCACATATGATTGTCCCAGAGCGCATGTTGCTATCGGTTGCATGCGCCTTTTTGGCAGCTTTCCTGGAAAGGGATTTTGCAGAGGACTTCATTTGCAAACGGTCCACCATGTTCAAGGTCCTTAGACCACTGTGAGTCATGCTTTGACTAATTAACCCAAACCGGGCTAAATTGGTTTTAGTCTCTGACCCATGGCAGTTGACATGTGAACTCCTCGACAGAAAGTGTGAAGCAGTCACCGTTGCCATTCCACTCGACTGTTCTAACAAAAGGAAAGAAAATTCAACAGTAAGAAGGTAGCAAATTTCCTATCAGAAGCTCTTAACATGTACGCTGTTAAAGGAAAGGTTGAATTCGCTTTCAGCTACTCAAAAGGCCGAAACGTTTACAACAGTAATCCAACAAGTAGAACTTCACGTATTGGGTTTGGACATGAAGTAGAATCATACAGCAAAAGGGAAGAAACAAAGCCAACAGAACATGCAATGACCATCCAGAAATGAACCACAAAAAAACAGAGAAATTAAAAGATACAAACCACAAAAGATGGGTAAGACCAGACCTTAAAAGAGAAAGAAAGAAAGAAAGAGGCCACAAAAGGATGGATGAATTAGTCGATGAAAACTAAACCTACAAACCAGATCAAGTAGGTAAAAGGAACCGAAGTTAGTAACAGAAACCTTAGACCACCGAAAGACCTGAAGCGAAAGTCTTAGGTTCCTGTTTTGTGCTAAGAAGAGTGATCAAAGAAAGCTTCTCTTTCTGCTTCTAGCGGTGAAAAGAAGCAGCATTGCATTATGTAGGGAAAGAAATGCAGGAGGTGGCAGAATGTGAATGGATTGGGAGAATTCTAAGGTACTAGGCGCCTCACGTGAACTTGGGTGGTTCCGTATGCATCGGATCAACAAGAAGACGCTCAAGATCTTAGGCCTCTGGTTCGGTGCAAGTAATATGTTTAAAAACAGAGAGATCTCTTCGTGGCGATAATAATAGCAGCCAAGTGGAAGAAACGACATGATCTGAGGCTGAGGTCCCACCCCATGCCTCCAGCGGTTCACATTTCCCGCTGCTCCACCTCCTCATTTGTCGCTTTAAGTTGGATTTTGTCACGTTCATGTAATTTTTGATTCGTTGGGGGGTAATGGCTTTTGCTCTCGTAGTAATGGAAATTTCTTCCTGTCCTTTTCCTTTGCATTAGCTGGCGTCTCCAAGCCCAAGTTGTAAACTAAACAACAAGTATCACTCAAAGTGTCAGCACTTGCAATCAAAAAATTTTATTAAGACAACGAGGGATGAATTAATTGGTCCAAATTCTTTATTTAATACTCTCTTCTTAAAAGAGGTCTTGAGTTCGAATCACATTAAAGGAGAAAAAATAAGCATGTTTTTATCGATGATTCTCTAACTCCCTAGGCAAAGCTCCTTGATCGGAACTGTTAAGAAACCTGGGGCTAATGAGAACTTGATGCTGAGCAGGAAGAACTAGTGATTAATCGTCAATGTGAAGACTCCTTGTGTGCAGAAATGTACAAATTACGTAGGAACCTGAAGAATTTTGGAGTCCTAAATTTACATTCTCTAGACTCTTAAAATGAGATTGTAGGAGTTTAGGATTAGTCTGATTAAGCCAAGATACCTAATATAATTTTTTTTAAAAATTATATTAACAACGCTCATGATTGCTAAAAGAAAGAATTTCTGCACCGTCAAATCACAATCTATCTTGACTAATAAAATCACCGAGACTTTCTCCATCGTGAAATCACAATCTATCTGACTAATAAAATCACCAAGAATTTCTGCACCGTGAAATCACAATCTATCTGACTAACAATGTAATCTGCCTTCTCACTATTGTATTTCAGAGGTCCCATAGCCTATAATTCTATTATATTTCAGAGGTCCCATAACCTTTAATTCATTACCCCTGTGCACGTCGGTATCTAAGCACGTAATTTTCAGCGTATCAAGTGGATGCTAGCTCACCTTTCAACTGTAACTATGCAAATAGAATAGTAAGTTGGAAGGTAAAATGTCACCTCGTTCTTAAGAATAATAATTATTTTTATAGTTACCGATGAGTAAGTAAAATTATGAATGCTTCTGTCACAATATTTTGTAGTATATGCAGATTCTCGACTTAAGTGGGTTTCTTGTTGGGTTTTGGTCTTTAGCCATATTTTCGTAGGTGTCATTATTTCTTGAGTTTTAACTCACCTTAAGTCTGCCTTGAGGTTAGAAACTATATTTTTTAATTTTAGATATCGCCTAATAAATCTATCTTGGGACCAAAGGTATAGCCTTCTAAATCTTCACCATTTTTCTGTCGTAAAATGTCTAAAATTTGTGTCACAAATGTAATGTCTTCAAACAGCAAGGATTAACTTTGCCTCCTAAACTTGAGGTTATTTTTAGGCTATGAAGATCTATGGTCCTGCAAAGCTCTAATTTTTGACTAGTTCTTTTACTAGTCCAAACTTTTTTCATATATCATGGTAGCAATTGTAAGATATGCCATCATGCAGTACTTGAAATAGACTTACAATTGCATTTATCACGAGCATTTGTCAACTTATGTTATGATAGATATACTATTAGATGATGGTTCCCTCTACTTTGAGGCTTCAAAAACTTTATCTTGATAAGACATGCCTTTTTTGCTTTTTTTTTCTTCTTTAGTTTCATGTTTTTACATGATTAAACTGATTATGCAATCAAAAGCCTGTGTAAGGCAAGAACAAATTATTCATTTTGAAGTATTTGCATTAGGGTGATTATTTGATAATTGTTTTATTGATTATATATTTACTCTCTAATACTAACTAATTAATATTATGATAAGCTTAAGATACTTATTTTGATTCGTATTTTACTTTAGGTATAATTTGGAAGAACAAGAACTAAAATGAGCAAAATCCACCTCCCTGATGATGTTTGATCAATGTTCACCCTTATTTGCCTTCATGGAGCAAGAATGAGATAAATTAGGGTGAAACCAGGACAAAGAATATTAGAATTTGAGTTACTGTGACTTACATGACCATGTATAAGATCAAATAACTCATTAAAAATGTGTACAAACTCGAAGATATTGCTTTAAGCAACCCTAAGAATTACACGTCCATATGGGGGCTTACATGGTCCTGTAAGTCTATATATGTTAGTTGTATATCTCTCTAGGACCGTGTGACTTTGTGATTTTTGTCAAATTAACATATGCGATCACTTATACACCCATGTAGCAAACCTCGTATAACCATGCAACCATAATTTTGCACTATAAAAGTGTACTCAAGAGGCCAAAAAGGGTACAAAGAGATTAGATACTTAAAAGGAGGCCGATTCCCTTCCTTTGAGAGCTATGAAGAGATAAACTTCATCTTTCTAGTTCAAAAGGGATACTAAGGCCTACTAACATTTTTGGGCATTTATTAATTTAGTAATGTTTTTATTAACTCTCACTTGGGAATGACTATGTTATTCTATGTTTGATATTTTGGATTTACACATGAACGATTAGATAGGCCTATTAGATTATTCATGTATGGATTCGTTGCTAGAATCTAGATTGTAATATATAATCGTTGTGCATCTGGTTCACTTACGGTAAACTAATAGTTGAGCGTCAGTAGGGATTACATAGCATAGGTTAAATGAATTGAGCATATATGGTTATTACATGGATTAACCTATTTTCCTAGAACATAATGTGGTTGTCACTCTAAATCTATAAAGATTATTCTAGGTTGTCTAATAGTTATACCTAGTTAAAGAACTTGTCTTAATTAGATACAACCTAAGGAAAAACTAGGATTAACAGTGCTTGTTATTAATCTACCGTTAATAGTTTCAAAAAGAGATATGAGAATAATATGATGATTGATTGTACACATTCATGTGAAGGTCAAGATTGAATCACAAACTAGATTCAGAAATTTGACTTAGCAATTTTGTATTGTTTGATTTGATTTGTCATTTATAGTTTAGTTTTACTTTATTTTGTTAATTGAATTCAACCAACCCCCTCCAATCCTAAATGCTTATTTATTCATTATAAATTCTAAACACATACTCTCTGTGGATACGATCTTTTGTCACCACTACTACAAATTTTGTTGTACAAAGTTAGGTTTTATTTTCTGATATATTCAACAGATCAAGCAATATCTTGGCATTGCTGTCAAGAAGTCAAGTGATTTAGTTTTTTTGTTTGATATTAATTTATTTATATATTTTTTGTTTATAATTAGCTTTTACAATTATTTCTTGAGTTTTTATATTTGTTATGTTTGTGAGATCTCCTCATCAATGCCCTATACAATTTGATCCCAAGATCGAAAGGGCATTACGAAGGTTGTGTAGGAAAAATAGAATAATTCCAGGAATAGAGCAAAAAATTGAATTGGAAGAAGCTATGCCGAGTCCAAGAACTCCAAAAGAGTTTCGTACCCCATATTTGACTCAAAGACTCTTTTGCATTATTTTTCCAAATTTTATTGAGTATATTATTTTTAAGCTTAAGTTTGGATTAATACATCTTCTGCCTAATATTTATGTTCTTAAAGGTGAGGATACTTATAATAACCTTAAGGAACTTAATATGGTTTGTCTTAGTATGAAACCTCTAAGGGTGATAGAAGAGCATATCATGTTGAGAGCTTTTCCATTTTCATTGAAGGATGTGGCAAAAAAACTAGCCTTTGGATTTGCCTTGAAGAAGTATTAGCATATGGATAAAAACGAAAAGGCTATTTTTAAAGAAGTACTTTCTAGCTTTAAAGAAAACAAACATAAGGAAGGAATTTTGTGGGATAAAACAACATTGCGAAGAATCCCTTTATGAGTATTCAAAACACTTCAAAAAGTTGTTTGCTAATTGCCCCCATCATAATATCATGAAGTAGCTCCTTATCCAGTACTTATATGAAGGATTATTTCTTACAGATAGGATTTTAGTGGATGCAACAAGTGGTGGAGCACTGCATGAGAAAACTTTCAAGTAAGCAAGGAAGTTAATCAAGCATATGGCAGTAAACACTTAACAATTTGACATTAGCAATGATGTTCGTAGGGTAAATAAGGTAAACAATTCATCCATATTAGATGAACTAATATCCTTTCTTAGACAAATTGTTGTAGAACAAACACAAATTAAAGCTTGTAAGATACGTGCCAATAAGAACCATTCGACAGATGAGTGGGCAACTCTGCCAGATGAAAATATTATAAAACCCAAAATTATACCGTAGTTGGAATGTTAAATGTTCATGAAAGTGAACATGATAGGTGTTAAAATTGTGATATGATTGTGAATTGCATAAGTCTTCACTTTTGGTTGGATGGATCATAATTAGTAATTTGGTATTAATTGATACCATTAGAAAATTGAGGTATTAAAATATACATTTGGACTAGGAAAATTGAAAAGTGGCAAGTCAAGTTGGTATATAGAAAATTAGAAAGACTAAGCCTATAAGTTAGTGTCATTTGGCAACATATAATAAGTGACCCAATTGAATTGTGACATTTGACAACATTCATTAAGTGACAAATGGCTTAATGGAAGTGTGGCAATTGGTAGCTTAAATGGAGTACATATGTGATACTTGCAAAGGAGACATATGCCTTATGCTGAGAGTGGCACCTAGCAGCATATGTGTTAAGCCATTGTAGCGAAATTTCTGTACCCTTCATTCTTGCCTTACTCTTCACTGAAACATCTTACTCCCTCTAACTTCTGGAATTTTTCTTGATTTTGGATCATCTTCACTTAACATTTTTGTAAGTTATTGTAACATCCCATTAACCACGTTGAGGCTAGAACAGTATATAAATGAGATATTAGAAAATGTATTTCATGCTCATGCATTATATGATATGCACCTATACGTGAATATTGAATTTTTAACATAAAAATAATTATGCATTCATTCATTGACAATTTTCGGGTATAATTATTTATAAATTTGATTATATTGAGAATTGTAGGTTTATATGTTGAAAACTGATTTGGAGAGTGCGTTTAATGATTTAGAATTTGTGGTAAAATTCAAGAAAATTCTTGAATTTTTGGATATTTTGGACTAGGAAAAATGTCAAGTAGTAAGATAATTGATGAATGGTGGTAGAATTTACTGTTAAATGGCAATGAAAATTTTGATAAATGACTATGGGATTTATTGACAAGTGTCAATAAAAATGGGCGACAATTGGAGTAGAAATTGGATTTGATTGGACTAGTTAAATGAAAGAACGTAGTCTAAATTTATAGGAATTGGACATTGTCACTTGCCAAACCACACTAATCTTTAAATTT
>JANITW010000235.1:48036913-48052871 GCA_027564335.1 Erythroxylum williamsii
GAAAGGTTAAACATGTCTTCGTGCTTTCTATCTGATTAGCTCTTTGTGTGTACTGTGTAGCTTCCAATCAATTGCTCAATGACAGTCTCAATGAAGTAGAAGGAAATTAGCTCCGTTGCGTAACTGTGTTCTTCGTTAATATCTAATTTATAAAATTTATAAAATAGTTTCTAATTTTAAAATTTTTTAAAATAATTTATTATCATATTATAAATTTATACTATATTTTTAGGAATATTTATAAAATTAAATTTATAATATTTATGAAATATAAATATATAAAATAATAAACAAAAATACATATAATCGAATTAAGGGGATTGGTTTACCCTTGTTTTTTCACTTATAAATTTGATTAAAAATATTAAAAGTTTAATTTAATTGTGAATAAAATAAAATAATTATTTATCTAAAATTTTCTACGAGATGATACTTTACATATTGTTTAGTAAACTTTAAAAATTATTTAGTATAAATAATTTTATCATAAAATAAAATATAGTTAAAATTAATAAAAATATTTTGTATTTTTATGTTATCAAATATTTTATTATATCAAGCTCTTTTTAAAAATTATTTTTTAATTGATAACTAAACAGTCAACAAATTTTTTAAAAAAACTCTTCACCCTGCTGACGAAAACACATCTAAAGAAGCACTAAAACGTAAACCCATCAAAGTACTCTACCAGTTCCAGGTAACAATCAAATTAAAAAACACAACAGCTCTCTCTTTAATCACAGATTAACCCAACGCCTCCACAAAATTTGACAAAAATAATAACTATATCTTATGAACTGATTCCGTAATCTTATCTGTGGGCTGTGACGAGGGTCTCTATGAACCTCAACCCGTCAAATCTGGGCGCAAATTTTTCATCTCCATTTTTCCCCTTTAAAGCGCCTGAGCCCTGTAATGTCCACCAAAATCCTCGAAACCCAGGTTATTGAATCACACAAGACTAAAGATTTTGATATAATGTTGCTTTTATAGAGAAGAAATAACTACCTGGTTGTTGTAGGAAGGATAACGAAGGGCGCTACTATCAGATTCAGAGGACGAAGAAGATATAGCGACAGTTGAGGCCGCTATGACGGACGCAACCAGAGTGCTAGATCCCTTCATCCTCTGATTCGTTAAGACTTCGATACTCCAATCAAAGAAACCCGACGAAATCCGCCGGATCTCCGCAGCAACCTTGCTGGGTTTGTTGCTATTTGTGCAATTCAATCTGTGCTACACAGGCCTGTGCGGTGGGGTTTTACGGTTTTATAGTTGGAGTTGGGTGATTTTATATTTTATTATATAATATTTGGTGCAGATTTAGTTAACGGGATTTAAATGTAATTTAATTCCGTATTAATGTATTATCAGCGAATACGATATTGACGCCGATCACGGTGTATCTCTCCTGCTTTGATGTGTGCGGCGAACGATTAATTATTCTCATTATTATTTTCCAATCTTATTTTACGACCATTCATTTACCTAATAAATGACACCTATAAAAATGATTAAATAGATGCTTATAATATGGTAGGAATAAAGTAACGATTGTAAGACATTTTTGTTTTTAGAGACAATTTTGTCTATGTCTTATAAAGTTGGATTAACATTAATTATAATTTTGATTTTTAAATAAATTATCGATTAAGTTATACCATTTGATCCAGCTAAAGATAATAAAGTGGGCCAATAAATGATCTAGATTAATGAGTCAAAGTTCGGGTAAGAAATGAGTCTCAATTAGTGTGGATCGAATCCATATCGGCCTTGTGATGGGAAAGTTCGATATGGAAGCTATATAAAAGTTAAGATCTCCTGCAGTTACTCAAGAAATCATTCACGAGCATACAGATTCCTGACCCGTTAGGGAAGCTCATGATTTGAAAAAACTGTAGAAAGGCTTAGTCCGTGAGTCAGTGAACACTTTCCACTAAAGATCCCGGGAGATTTGGAGACGTTTAGAGCCTGGAATCCACATCAAAATTAGATATGGAACAGAAATCTAGGTATTTCGCATTACCTTCGTTTTTAATTCTTTCATGTAGATCTGGGATATGTAATAAGGCTCTCTCTACGTATTACAAGTAGTATTAGAGCGGTTACATGATCGGATTGTCGGAAACAAAGATTTTTCGGTTTTTCATCTCATTTGGTTTTTCTTAGTTTTTGATTCGTTTTTCAGTTTTTTTACGTATAGATTTACGTAAAAGTGGTATACATTAGGTTAGCTACAAAAAATGAGTCGAAAACTAGTTGAATGGAGCGAAAAATGGGCTCCCGAGATGCTTAAAATCGCTTCCGGCGTCGGAGAGGAGGAAGATCATCATCGACGTCGCTACAGTTACGCGGAGTGTCACATACGAGATGGCACGTGCGTCGTACGCGTCAATCTCGACGCGACGCGTTGCTCCACGAAGCGACCGACGTGTTCATGCGTGACTTGTGGCCCGCACATTGATCCGCGTGGAACGGCAGGCGCATGCAACGCACTTGCCCATCCGGACTGTCCACGCGGCAAACATGTGACCAGGCGGATGCGCGACACGTGTCGATGCGTGCATGGCACATGCGCACAGTGTCCACGCATCTGAGTGTGGAGGCGCGTGCGCGCCCTCTGGCCACATGCACTAACGTGCGCGATGACGTCAGCCGTACGGACACCTGTTGACATCAGCTACAATGATTCCAAAAAAAAGGAAAAAATTTTCAAAAATTCTAGATTTCCCGTAAAGGTACCCCGGGGTATTTTGGGTCAGTTTCTAGGTCCGAAAAATATATAAAGTAACATTTTTTTATTTTTCTGGATTTATTACATTAGTAATAAATTAAAGTTTAACTCCAGAAAAAGAAATTAAGGTATTCTGAATCCGATTTCAATTGAATTTTCATGCTTCGGACTTCGTATGAGGGAGATACATAAGGTCTCGTGTCTCGAGTCTCTTTTTCAGTGTTCAGGATTGCATGATAATAAATCGAAAAAAGGAATTGAGACATTCTGAAGCCATTTTTTAGTAAATTTTCGTGCAATGAACTTGCCATAAGGGAGATACATGAAATTCTCGTGTCTCAGGAGGTCGGTTCAGTATCTGGTGACTCATGATAGTCACTCTACTGAGATTTTTCTTTTACGAAAGTCTCAAATGAAGTTTTCGAAGAATGTCTTCGACACGTGTGTGTGACAATGGGATTGTGCATTTGGATTTTTGAATTTATTGAGATTGCATTGTCACATACGATATGCCCATCAAGAATGTGAGGATGACATAAAGATGTATCCCTTGTGTTCGCAGACTTTTTGGGTGCTAATGAGAATGTAGTCACCAAAGTGGTCTTTCAAGTCAGTATTATGAATTGTTTTGCTTGCATGTTGGGAGATGTATTTGATTTTATGTTTGGTTATTGAGAAAATAACAATAAGAGAGTAGAAATAAGAGAGTAGAAAAATGCATTTCATGCTCATGCATAATGTTAGCACTCATACATGTAAATTTGAATTTTTGCACACATTAAAATGACCGTATATGCATTCATTGACAATTATTGGGTATAATTGATCTATAAATGTCATCATAATTGGAATTGTGAATTTATTTGTATTGAAAATTGATTTTTGAGAGTATAAGCATTGAGTTAGAATTTCTGGTGAAATATGAAAATTTTTTAAATTTAAGGGTACTTTGGGACTAGAAAAATTGCCAAGTGACAAAACGATTGTTAAATGGTAGTAGAAATAAGAGTCAAATGACAATGAAAATTTTTATATGTGACACTAAGATTTAATAACTTATGTCATTGAAAACTGAGAGACAATAGAGTAGAAATTAGAGACAGACTAGTTATTAAAGTGGACCAAAGAGAACCATGGAGAGGTGACAAGTGGCAAGTGACACGTGTCACTTGCCTTGCCACATCTCACCCATGATTTTTTCATCTTGCAAGCCTACCCTTAACTTTGTCTTTCATTTGGACAAAACACGTTTCCCCTCTCTCTACACTTGTTCTTCATCTTCTTTATTTCTTCATCATCTCTACGACACTCTCCTCTTCCAAGCATTAGTGTTGAACCTTGCTCTTATCCTTCAATTACTACTTCCATTTTTTATTATCTTCATCATCTTACCACTAGAAAACCTAACCTACTCCACCTTTATTTGTGATGATCGTATATGTTGTAGAGTTAGGGTTTCATGGTGATTGAAGAAACTTTGGGTAAATAAAGTAAGTATAAACATCACTCTTCTTAAATTGATGAATGAAACATGTTTTGATGATAGTTAAGAGTTAAATGTTCATAAAATGAGGATGGGTTAATGACGAAATGTGGTTGAGAAATGGGGATAGATTCATGTTCTGCTTTTGTGTTTTAATGGATAATAGATTAGGGAATGACATAATGTTAGGTTGGGTGAGTGAATGGTGTTTAATGGGTGCTGGAAAAATGTTGGTTGTAACATTTTCCATCTAGTTATGCTTCAACTCATTAGCCATATCTTTTTCTCTAGTTATCCAAATGAGATGATTCTTAATTTGGAGTAAACTAGAGACATATGGCTACATTTTTTATGCAGAAGTCGAATTCAAATTCTATTTATAAGAGTCTTAAAATCTGACCTGAAGTTAGAAAACTAGGTATGTGTCTGTAGAAGTTTGCCGCAGCAAACTTCTGGAATTCACTATAGCGAACTTGAAGGTTAGCTAGGATTTCCTTTGGGTAAAGTTCATCGTGGACAACTCTAGGTTTCACTTCGCCGCGGCGAACTTTTCTCTACACTGAACATGTATCGGTATTTTGGGCAAATTTTCTTCTGTAATTATCTAAATGGTCTGATTCTTGATTTGGAGTAAATTAAAGATATAGGGCTACAAAATCAAATTCTGAATCGGACTCTAAAAACTTCAATTTCTAGGTGGAAGTTGAGAATAGGACACTGTTTCAAAATAAACGTAGTTCGAAAATATTTGGAGTATAACTTTCACACTACTAAATCAAATTGAATGATTTTGGTATCATTAGAAACTTATGAGATAGAAGGACAATCTCAAAGAGAAAGTGTTCCCAAATTACTTCATTTTTATTGTCTAAATGATCATGAACGATATACCTGAAAGTCAATGTTTGGAGAAAATCTAAAATGATTCATTGGGTTATGAAATTAGATTCTAATTATTTTATTAAGGAATAAACCATAAGTACAAATGGTACTTACACGAGTTAAGGAATACGAATGTTTACATGAAGTGAATGATAGAGCGATACTCGAGATTGTCATGAACATGCGTTGTACATATTCCATATACACACATGTGCATAAATGAATGCTTATAATTATGCAAATATTAATGTGTGTATACATTGTGTGTATTGTATAATTTTGACGTGCAGGATAAAAATCTACATTCAAATATTTCTAGATTATTGAAGCTAGTGCTAATCTGGAGTGTATTGTGAGTAACCTAGACGGTTTCTCTCAATTAATTGTTTGCTTTTAAAAAGTATGTTTTAAATGATGACATGAATGCGGATTGATTTTGTGTTAATGCCGAACAATAAAGGTCTGAGATTTAAAAAATATGTTTTAAAAAATACATTGTGTGTGTTGCATGAATTGAGTGAATCATCTATGATGATTGCCTCATTTAGTTCGCAAAACTCAACCAAAATTTGTAATATTTTTTCAGCCTTTGAAGAGAACTCCATTAGATAAACGGGAGTATACACTAAAATCGAGTAAGAGATTGAGGTCGGGATCGGTTCGCGTCTGTATTTGTTTTCTTTATTTTTGTATCAAATAGAGTTTCGCAATTATTGTAACTTGTGTATTCGAGCATTTCTATTTTGTAACAACTTTCCATATTGGAGATGTTTGTAAATGATTTTGCAATGTAAAGAAATTATGACTACAAGTACTCTGTATTTATAATGGGCCCAAATGGCTTTTGAAATTCAAATGATTGTATTACTGTGATTGAAAAGGTTTATGATTAAAAAGGGCTCGATTTGGTGATTGATTACTAGTTTGATATTTTTGAAAAAAATTATACTGAGTTTTTGACTCATTGACCTTACTAGCACGCCACTTTGGTGGGATGCTCACTCGAATATCACTCAAAACATCGAGTACGTGTCTAGCAAGAGTGGGGTACTACAGTGTCAAAAAAATTAAATTATTCAATCTTTTGTGCTCTAATATATTCCTTTTCTTGGAATGGATGATTTCAAATATGCTCTAATTCCTTTCACACCTTTTTGTACTCACACATTGACTTAAAATTCAAATTGCAAATTTTTGTAATTCTATAACATCACTTCCGAATTAATCTTACTAAGCAATTGTAAGACAACAAAAGTAGCATTATAAACAAAACAAAAGTATGTTAATAATGTATTTTAGAAAAAAATTATTTGTAAATCATATGTTTAATTTAATTAAAAAACTTAACTTAAATTTTTATATATTGTAAAAACAATGTATTTTTCTTAATTACCATAATATAATTTCTGATTCCTATCTAAAAAGGTGTTTTTCTCTTCTTCTGGTTAAGAGTTTTCAAAAAGTAAAAAAAAAAAAGCACGATGCATACACACACACACACGAGAATCTTAGCAACATGTTTTGACTCCATCATTATGATTGTTACATAACGAACAGTCAGTCACTAAGCTACTTCTATTACAGTCGTGTCTCTCTTTGCCCGTCTTTATTGTTAACTTGGCAAATGGAGGTGGAGAAGATCATAGGACTAGTGGATAAAGGAAGCACTTGCGGGCTTGATTTACTCAGAAGTTTTCGTTTTCTTAGACATATTTACCTTTTTAACAACCCACACCAGTCAGAAATATGAACTGTTGAACGAGATTATTAGGTGTTTTATAAAATGCAATCGTGGGATCGGTCCTCGGTTGAAATCTAGATTTTAGAGAAAACTTGTTAAAAATGGCTCCTTGATGTTCATAGTTGTGGTAATTGCTCTTTGACTTGTTTCCCTTTTTCTTTTTTACGTGTAAGTTTGGTCGTTCATTATTGGTGGGTTTTGCGTTGATTTCTTATGCCTTGCTTGCATGAATGTAATTGTTTTCTTTCTTTATATTTCACCTTTTTTTGTGGGTGAATAGTTTGGTTTATCTGGGTGGTGGGAAGTTGAATTGTGTATAGTAAATGACGAATAATGAAAACTTGAAACGGGTAGAGAGGAGAGATAGAGATGAAAATGGGTGGTCTAATGCGTGACTGATAGATACTTAATTATTAAAACATTTAATCCTTTACACTTAGTGATTAATGATATGAAATTACTTAAGATACTCACTATAGTTCTTATATGGTTTTAGGTACAATTCAGAAGCAAAAGAGCTAAAGTGAGTCGAAAACACAATCTTTGAACTGTTTTTTTAGATTCACACTCACTTGTCTCTATGGAATAAGAAGAAAAAGGATTAGAGCAAGAGGAGACAAGAAAATGCATGAAGATGAAGAGAAGCATGACTTACCTTGCATGGGTGTGACTCAACTAGTCATGCCCATGACTTAAAGACACAGCTATGTGTCACGCAGTCACGGGTGTGACACTGCCACCTTACCCCTCATTTAACCTAGCGTTAATATATACTAAGAGTGTGACGGTGGAAGGGATAGATGAACTTTGTTACCTTTTTAGCTTTCTGCATAGTTTCATCAATAATAGAAAAATATATAAGATCTCCTATATTCTCCAGCATAAGGTCAATGTAATGTGCAACACAAAGAGTCCAAAAAAAGAATTATATTTATTCTACAACCTTCTTCCTGCCGCTTTATAAGCAAAATTATGACAACTTAACAATGTTTTTTGGCCCTACTTCATTTATAACTTCATCAAATATCGCAAACAAAGTCTCAATATTCCTAATAAGGTCAAATACATCAATAGATTTCAAAAACATAGAGCCATTTGTAGAATAAACCAAAAATTAATAATAGGCTCTTATTTCCTATTTTTCTAACCATCATACATGATTGAACATCAATAAATAGCCCAATTCACCTTTTTTTGCCAAATAACTTTTAATTTCATAAACAAAACAACTCAAAAGTTTACCTATTAAGTCATCAATCGAATGAATTTTGTATCCCAAACTATAAAAGGCTATTACATCCATCATAGGTTGATAATAATAAGACTGAGAAGTATTGAATGATAAACCTATATCATACCACCATCTAACTACTGCCATATCGATATTATGAGTTGCATCTCTTGATTACATTGCACTACGAATTAAAAGTTGGGCTTTAGGAGTTATTTGTGATGCAAAAAAACTAATTTGCCTTCTTCTCTTCCTCACATCAGGTTTAGCTACTTCTTCAAGGACCTGGGATGGAACACTACCAGTACCACTACCACCTTTAACATTTCCACATTCACCACGAAAATCAAAAAACAAACTTCCACTACTAATTTCAAAATTCAACCTTTCCCTTCTATCTTTCTCATGTTGATATTCTTCAAATAATGTTTTCATTTACCACTTTACATCATGACTCACTTTTTTACAGGGTTCTACATCTCCTTTAACTCCCAGCTAAATGCTTCTTCAATCGGGTGATTCCTTTACTTTCAAATGTTTGTTACAAAACAAGCAAATTGTATGATTCTTCATATGTGGGACCAATGTAGCATGAGCCCAAGTTGGATTGTTATATTTTCCTGAAGCAGTTTGATCAGGTGTAGTTGAACTTTCTTCCATTTATCTGTAACAAAAAATGAAGATATTAGTTTTGTAAGAAATTAATCCTTTAGTAGTTTCATCAACAAAATTAGCAGTGCTAATGCTATGTCCTTCATGAGGCAATGCAACATAAATAATGTCTTTAACTCTTTATATTAAGCCTAAAGAAGTAAATATTCATAAAACTAGAGTAAAATTCAGAAATAGATAGATTTTCCTATTAAAGAGTAGTAAGTTCATGCTAAATTTAAAATCAAAGTATCGTTCAAAGATTTAATATGATGGCTCAATGAATTAAAAAATTCAAGCCAAGACTTAAACATCCTTAACTTCACTTTTATCTTTATTCTTGATTTTTTAGTAATATGATTATTGCCATTGACATATCTTCATAAATCCTTACATTTAATAAATATCTTGAAATAGATTAGATTTTGAATAAGCAAAGACTATGGGATGGACAAATTTTAGGATAAATAAAGGTTGATATGCCAGAGATTTGAATCCTTAATGAGATAGACTAATTTTGGAATAAAATTAAAGACAACTTAGAGATATATAATAATTACAATTACAAAAGTTCCTATTTGGCTTTTCCTCGAGACCAACTGAATTATTATTATACTCAATTAATTATTTACCTAATATCTAAATATCATTTCAATAATTTTAAGATTATGTTAATTAATTATTTGATTTGAATTCATTCCAATTTACATTATCAGTTTGTTAGTTTTAAGTTAAGTTGAAACTTGAAAGTTTTTCTAACTTTTAAATCATGCATCATAAAGTTAAGTTGAAACTTGAATTGAAATTCTTTCTAGCTTTTAATGCATGATGTGAATAACCAAAAAATAAATCAAGTCATCAATTATCAATCAACTGAACCATAAATTAACCAAAATCATACTCCTTTCATTCAATTCAACTACAAATTCAATCCATTTTCCAACTTCAACCAATGAAAAAAAAGAAATGCTTCATAATTGCGTTTCAACTTCTCATTTACAATCACAACACAAATGCAATTAACCAGAAAATTTTAACAGAAAGTGAAAACACTCCCTAACATAAATTCACAATTGGTATTATTTCAGATCAGGTGAGGTTGGGTTTAGATTTGGGTATTATTCTTAGATCTAACAGCTACGGATGCATGGGTGACAGAAGAGAGCAAATGATGGTGGCGTGGTGCATTGGTGGTTCTCGTCGAGGACAGCTGAAGGCTGATGGAGGTCCGGATAAGGCTCGGTGGCGACGGGTTCGCATGGTGGAGGAAGATCCCAAGATGACTGTTGAAGAGGATTCGTGCGGTGCATCATTGAAGAGGTAGGATGTGAGAGCATTGTCAGGAATAGAGAGGAGAACGAGAGAGCGAGAGAGTAGACAGTACGAGAGAGGATAAGGTGACTCTAAGAGAGAAAAAATAAAAAAGCCAAGGGGTTAGTTTTTGCAAAAAGATCCTTAATTTTTATTAAAATTATGATACTGACCGATATTTGGGGAAAGCACGTAATTGCAGCCGGTACCAAACAATCGACTGAAATAGAACAGCATTCGATACCTTATATAGACTCAAAAATCAAAACCGAGTTTGACTCCCATCACCAAAACAATTAAAAAGCCACGAACTTAGGATCTTCGAAGACAAGACTTTCCTCCTCAACGCGGTTTTTAGTCCTTCGACGAATCGTCGAAGACTGGTGGAGACCTATTAGGCATTAGCCATCTACACCCGTATAAATACACCTTTTCTTACGCGCCTCCGAAATACACGTACACAATCAGATATTACTAACGCAAGAAACCCAAGATCCACAAATCTTTTCTCTTCTGATAATCAGGCTGTACCATGAATTCAATGTTTAGCCCCTTCGATGCCCTGTGCGCCGAACTTCTGAGCCGCAAACTTGGGTCCTCATCTGTTTCTGTGATGAAATTCGACGGCTCCCCCAAGGTGATGGATAACAAGACGACGTTTGAAAACCCGGTTAAGAAGGAAGGAGTATGCCCGTCGTCGGCGCAGTCTTCGTCTCCGTCTCCGTCACCTTCACCGCCGCAATCCGTGGTTAGAAGAGGGAAAACCCCAAGATTTGCATTTGAACTCGATGGACTTCACTGTTTCGAGACTATCATCAACTATTGACGGTTAATGATTTTGGTGTAGGATGACTTTGAGATTTTTTGAGTCCTTGGATCTAATCCTATAACGATACTGAGATCATTAGATTGATGCTCTGTTTCTTTGCAAGAATTTAAGATAGACAAATAGTTATTAGGTGGATTTTTTGCTCTAAAGAACGCTTGTTAGTCGAATTATTCTTTTGATTCAAGTTTCTTATAACTATTTGTTCTATTTAACTATGGTTGGTCCTTGGTTCTTGGTCCTTAGAAGTGAAGTTTTGTTTGCTCTACTTCTGCCTTATTTGTCTTCTCCATCTTTGTTTCTTTCTTAGCAATTGAAAAACGAAGATCCTACCGAGATGCTTGGATGTAGAACTGTTGGGCATCATGATTTGATTGTCCCCAACGATCTCCTGGTCCGGTTGGGTTGGACCTTCTCTTATTGGACCGTGTTTAGATATTTGAATTTGTCGTCACAATTTGCGTCTTCAGGGTATTTTTGGTTAGGTATATTCGGCATCGGATTAGAAAAGTTGCTAGTTGATTGAACACTTTTGGTCGATTATACTTTCTTTCAATAAATTTGTGAAAGTAATCTACGACCCAAATAACTGTAAAATATGTTTTTAATAATATAAATAGAAGAATAATTCATTAGGCATCATAGTATTTATACCTAATATTTATACCATGTAGAGTTGTTTTACCCTGCGCACGAAAACTGTCAATGTTTTAAAATCGTATCTTCTGCCAAATATATTCAACTGGAACAGAAGAAACGAGATTAGGAAAAGAGTCAAGGGGCATGCAAATATTTCAACAGTCTAATCTCATATATATGCATATGTATGTATATATATATAGGTTACGTGACGTTATACTACATGAATCGATAAAAGCCCTTCTCGCAATAATTTTTAGGCTCATGAAATATTTCACTGATACGTTTTAGGAGAGTTGCATCATGAGTTTTTAGTCTATAAACTAATCTAAGTAATTTATAGAACATATCTTCATAACAGGACAAAGATAAACTAAGATTGACTTTAGCTTAAATTTCAAAATATGCTAGCTGAGACACAAACCCTTATTTTCTTTTAGTGCAATAATTCTCAACGTTTGTTATCTAAAAATCTAAATTGACTAATCTTTCCCCATATAACTTAGACCTCAAATAGGATATATAGTCCAAGACTTTCTGATACATAAGATCATTATAAAGAGACAAATGTAGAGTATACTTGTCTTTTTGAACGACTATTGCTTACATTATTCAAAAATCAAGCTTAAGGAGAAAGAAGAACTTAGAAGGAAGCCATAAGATAAAAAAACACTCTCCATATTGTTGATATAACTAGGTGTGTCTATAAAGGAAGAGAAGCCTTGTTTTTATAAACCAAGCAAGAGAGAACAAGACAAACAACTCTTAAATAAATATGTAAACAACCTCACATAGTATAATAACGTTAACTAAAAAAAAGTAAAGGTAAAAATTATTAAGAAACATTGGGTCCCGATAATATTGCTAAGAGATAAGATAGAATCTTTTAATAAATAGTGCAGAAAAAGATCGGGGTCTACTGTCATCATCAAAAAAAGCATATCATCATCCATCTTTTACATTTCTTTTATGAAATGAGATATTTCTGCATCTGTCCTCTAATTAATTGGAGGCCAAGGATGAGGATCTTAAGCATCTCGAATATAGTTAGGAAGGTTGGGTTCTACATTGGGCTTTTGAGAATGGAGCTTTCTTCAATTTGAAATTTTTTCTTAGGCTCAAAGTTAGGTGGTCATAGCAATTCATCTTCCATGGCATTTAAGTCCCGTGTGAGCAAATTGATCAAATGAAGTCCAATATCCATCAGATGGTGAAATGGGCTATGGAAGGGGGAAGTCACCAGGGTGTGACCCAAAGATGTACAGGTAGTTGGCTTAGTGAATTTGGGATGATGGTTCAAGTGATCTAAAAAAATGATATAGATCAAGCATTATGTTTTCTTTCTTCTTATTTTTTATATTGAAGCTAGTCAATGAAGGTTTTCCATATTTGAAAATGGTTGATAGTGTAGGTATAGTCATTACTATTCAGGCTATAAAGAAGGTGGAGTATGAAGATTGGGCTTTTGGCTCAAACAAGGGAATGCTCCATAATTAATATCAGTTTAGGATTTCTCCTTGTTGGATATGCTATTTAACTAAAGGTTATAACCATTCTAAGAATTTCCATAAGAGAGAAATTTTATTGGTTGGATTGGTAAGATGTTTGTAAACATGCAAAGGAGATAAAGCAATTGGATGGATAGGCATAGAGGGTGGATAAAGCCCAGAGATGCCACATATTTGGCTTAGGAAGGGTATCATATATATGGTGAATGGTACAATAGGGAGTTAACATGTCAAAATGATGAGGGTGTAGAGGAATTTTTAGGATGGAGAAAACAAGATGGAGATAGTAAAAAAAGGATTTTGCAGAGGAGAACAACAATTTCATCCAAAGTTTGTGGAGGATTTTTGGTGATGAGAGAGAATGATTTCTTAATCCTGGCATAAAGGGGGAAATCCATAATTAGAAGGATTAGAGGAATTGGTTTTCTTAGGAGGGAAGAGAGAACTTGAATCAGCTTTCCAAGTCTGGAGAGGAAATCAACAAGAATGTTTTGATAACCTTTGATATGGTGTATTGTGAATTTATAGCAAGAAAACCAATCTTACCAACGAAGCAATTAGTTGTCTACCATTATCTTCTTATTGGGTTTAAGAATCTTTGGAAAAGATTTATTATGCATTTCAATCATAAAGTGATAGGGCTAATGTGGAAATTGATTTTTCAATACTCTTTTTTACCGCTAAGATTTCCTTGTAAATGGTATGGTGGTACTTTTTTTTTGGCTACTAGCATGACCATAATAATGTCGCTTACCATCAATCTCTTCAAATAAGAGGGCACCCTAATAATGGTCACTAACATCTTTCTAAAGGATGCATTGGCCTTTTTCAGAAATCTTTGAAAGGGATGGATGTTGTCTGACTTGCTTTAAGTACTGAACAACCTTGATTTAATCTTTACTCCATAATGGTGGATTCTTTATCAACAATCTGGATAGGGAACTTATACAATTAGCCACATGTGGGACGAAATCTCTATTGTAATTAAAAATTCCAAAGAATTGTTGGATTTGCTTTATGTTGAGATTTTCATCAAAAATTGTAACAACTTATTAGCTATATGTAGGCTAGGCTAATACAATCCATAGTGAAAGTTAATTCCAAAAAATTATATTTAGGTTGTTGCAATATGGCTTTTTTTAGCTGAGAGCATAATCCCACATTGCTTTGTAAGATCCAAAATGATTGAAATAGTACCTTATGATCTTCTTTAGTCTTTGAGTACAATAAAATGTCATCAATGTATACCAAGGCACTAGCAAAAATAGGTTCATAAATCTTCATTACAACTCTTTGGAATAGTGATAGAGCAACTTTAATTCTAAATAGCATGACGGTTTATTGATATTGAGCATTAAGGATGTGGAAAGTTGTTTTGTACCTATTTTGTGGATCTATTCCTAATTTCCAAAAACTTACTTTCACGTCAAACTTTGAAAAAAATTTCACTTTCTTTTGAAATAAAACTTGATTGTTGATCTCTGGTAATGGAAATTTATTATCTTGAAGAAATGCATTAAGAGGTTTGCAGCCAAACTCCAACTGCTTTTTTTCCTCTCTTCTATTTAGCTCTTTTAATTACATAAACCTTGATAAGCCCAATATGATTTTGTGGACTCAATTAATCCTTGTTAAAATAAGATAGCACACTCTTCTTGTGCTAACTTTAAATCATCAGGATTTATACCAAAGTGAGTAGCCCTGGTAAACTTAATGTCTTCATTCTTCTTAAAAGGTATATGAATAAAGAATTATGTTATTTTTCTAAAGAGGATTAATATATGAGAACTGAGCATGGTTCATAAGGTAGTGTTCCCAAAATTGATCCCTCAGTGCTTCATTTTGAGGAGCTACTTGTGTTAGTTCAAACATGTTGCATATATCTGTGTAAGTATTAAAATAGGCTCATCATTTGATACCCATGGGTAAAATTTATAGAGTGGACATCTTGCTATAAACATTTATCCCAATTAAGATATTTGGACTAGGTAGATGACTACTATACACCCCATAATTAGGGAAAAACATTATCCTTATTTTTCTTTTGGTGACAAGCCCAATCTTAAATGAGTTGCCATCAGTAGAAGTAAAATATTCATTATGTGATATCCAAGCTTCAAGAGGTAATATGTTGGGCTTCATAACACTTCGACAAGATCCAGTATCCATATATCTAATAGTCTTAATTGACTTATCATATTTATCCTATTGTAACAACTAGATATGGATATAAGGTTAAGGAATAGTAATAGTTTTGAGTTTACCTTGAAAAATGGTTGTTGTAACATTCATAGGTTATCATCCTCAGTATCCTCATCAATTAGGTCATCAAAGGATTCAAACTCATCATCAAAAGAGTTGATTAGGTCAGCAAATTTTGTTTCCTCTTCTTCACTGGATTGTTCTTCAATGATGTCTTCAATATTATTTTTGTTATGAATAAGCATGATAGCTTCAATAGATTCCAAAATTTTTAAATCATTTTTTGTGTCTTGTTAGGACATTATCAAGCATAATGTCCTAGCTTGTCACAAATAAAACAAAGATCCACCTTTTTTACATGAGGAGGTCTTTGTTAAAAAAATGAACAAATCTATTCTATTTATTTCTTCTGTGTGGGATTGTTGAGATTTCATGTAAGAGAATTGCTTATTATGATATCTCTTTTTAGGATGACATTCATAATCTTTTTTCTCCTTGCATTTGATCTTGAGATAATGTTGGGCCCCAATTTTGTTTTTATTGATGTTATTAAGTATGAATTATGTTGACTGCATGATTTATTGTATAGTTGATTTTAATTGGATGTGTTAGTGGAAAATTAGGAGTTAATTGAGGTTAGTATGGAATAAATAGTAATGAAAGAATAAAAGTGTATGAGGGCATTATAGGAAGTTCACTTAAGTTGGGAAGATTAAGACTAAGGAAGGAAGGGCATTTTAGTCCATGTGC
>JANITW010000235.1:48055117-48068552 GCA_027564335.1 Erythroxylum williamsii
TAAGTTAATTTTGATTTAGAGCGTTCGCAAAAAATTTGCTCTCCATATTTTCAATTTAGAAGTTATATTTTTATGTGTTATATAACCCGATGGATATCCAAAAACCCGAATAACCCAATGGATTTGGATTTGGGTAGTAAATTGTAAAAACCGATGGATATGGATATGGATATGGGTTGAGTAAAACCTGAACCGAACCCTACCCATTGCCATCCCTATACATTATCTATGCAATCTTTTTTAATTGAAAATTGATTTGTAAATTAACCTTCAAAATGAAAAGCTAAGAACTACCCAAAGTAAAATCACGCTTAAAGAAATTGATTCTTAGTACAGCAAAAAGATGTATTTCTAGTTTTAAGAAATTTTATTTTCTTAGTATTAACATTTGAGTTCCCATTTCTTGATTCAACGGTACCCTACTTAATTTATTATCAAACAAGTTAATAATCCTCTAGTCTCAGGATCTTCAATTAATTGGACTATCAGCAGTTGGTAAACAAAAGTGGAAGCTCAGTGTTATTCCTAAGGGAGTGATTTAATAGGTACCATTTGAGAGCTAAATGAGGACTTAATTTAAGAATCATTCATCTCATTAAGATGCTTTCTTTTATCTAATTTATGACCATCTGATTGAAATCTTCTTACTTCTTATCTCATTCCTCATTGTAGTTGAAGAATAAACAAATGAGTGTATCCTTATCTTAGTTGCACAGTAAGCATATGGAAAGATTAGTTGGATCTTAAATATCATGTCCTTTGTCCAAAGCTTTCTTCTAATAACTAGCTATGATAAAAATTATCATTTGAAACGTTGATGGTATGTGAAACTAGTATGTTCTAACAAATTGGTCGATTGGTGTATATGAAAATTATTAAACAAGATTGATTAGCGAAGAAACATGTTATATGTTCAATCTAGACTAAACAATCCTCTTCATTTTGGTTGGGTTTGTATCTAGGCACGTTGTTTTATTATGAATGAAAACTCTCTTGAGTGACGAGCTAACCAGTGCCATTTGTCTCCATTAATAACTATTGCAACCTTCTCATCTTCAGATATCCTTACCTTTACTTTCTTTAGTCCTTCTTGGAATCTAAGAAGACTAGTCGATACCTATTCACCATCTACACCTTTATAAATATACCTTTCCTTTTGCACCTCTAAAATGCACATACATAATCAGATATTATTAACAAAAGAAACCTAAGACCTACAGATCCTTCTCTTATGATAATCAGGCTATACCATGAATTCAATTTTTAGCCCCTCTGATGCCCTATGTGCCAAACTTCTGAGCCGCAAAGTTGGGTCCTTGTCTAATTCTATGACAAAATTTGGTGCCTCCCATAAGGTGAACAAATATAAGACAATGCTTGAAAACTCAATTATCCTTACCCTTAGGATAAAGCTTTGCTTACCATTGCCAATCTTATTCACATATTGTTTCTAGGCATATTGTTTATCATGAATGAGAACCCTCCTTGTGCTAATTATTAAGAAAAAAACTGTATTTGCTTACCATTGACAATCCCATTTTTAAAGTAATCATGAACTTTGTCCTTCAATGCTAGGATTTAATTTAAGGTAAAAAAAGGTCTTGGTGGTATTAGGCTTGAACTTCCTTATGATTTCCCTTTTGAGAAAATGGTTGAACGTCCATTTAATCCATAAAGTCGATTTGTCTATTAGCAGCTTCCATAATCTTTTAGCTTATACTACTTTATTTATTGCACTTATAAAGATTATCCCCAATCTTCCTTGTTCAAGTGGATAGAGATTTTTCAATTAGCATTGGCCCTTATGGACTTGCTTTCCCTCTAAGTCTATAGGATATTTCTCATTAGTTTCTTTAATATATTGACTAGATGAAGGGTAAATGCAAGTGAGATGTCTAGTTTAAATGCAGATTACCAATGAAAGAAAAGATTAGCTGTAATCTACTTATAAACATGAGAAATTTGTTGTTCTAGTAATTCAATATTTTATGAATTGAATCTAAAAGTAGTTGACAATTACAATATGTGTTGACAATTACAATATGTGAACTTTTACTTATGGTGAGAATTCTTAAATGTTTGAAAGGGTGGTACTTACTACTTGAAGCCAATTTGTAAGTAGATATAATCAACTATCTCTGGAGTACTTGTCAATAGATAGAAGTTTACTTTTGGTAGGTTTTATAAACAAGATTAATACTTAAAGTAAAATCATTCAAGGATTCTATAAAGATCTTGATGTATTTTATGATTGAACTATATAGACATAGTAGCAACAAGTTATATATAAAAGATAAATATTCTTAACCTTTCACATTTGTAATGGAATTGAAATATACCACTCCTTTCAATTTTGTTATAGATCATTCTAGTTAAGACTTCAATATATAAAGTAAAAAGGTAGAAGGACAGGGGTCCCCTTGTCTGATTCATTTACCTTGAATAATTTGGTTGGTTCTCCATTGATGATAATGTTTAATGATGTAATAGTCATGCATTGTTTAATCTATTTTGGATATTAAGGTAGAAAACTCTAAGCATCCAAAATTCCAAGAACAAAATCCCAATTAAAAATGTTAAAAGACTTATGAAAATCAACTTTTATTACACAACTTTTGATCTCTTTTTTCCTATTGTAATTTTTATATAACTTTTAAACTATGAGGATATCATCTTCAAAGTGTCTACCTTTGATAAATGTGCCATGACTATGATTAGGTAGTTGATATAACATTAATATCGATGCAAATGTAAGACAATGAAATTATACATTGATCTATGCAATTTTTTAAAAAATTCAAAATTGAAATGATATAATAACCTTCAAAAGGTGAGTATAATGGTTAAGGATCAAAATTACAAGTGCAGAAGCATAATGGAAAGCATTATGAGTATATGCTTAAACCCTAACCAAAGTAAAAACATGCTTAAAGCTATTAATTCTTAGTGCATAAGAAAGTTGTATTCCTAATTTTATGCAATTATATTTTCCTAGTATTAACATTTTAGTTCCCACATCTTAGTTCATTGGTAGCTCACTCAGTTGGTTATTATACAAGTTAATAGTTCCCAAATCTTAGGATCTCTTTCAAGTACTTGAGTTGACTATTACTGTTGAACAAAAGTGTAAAGCTCAGAGTTATCCCCTAAGGAGCGTCTTAAAAGGTTCCATTTGAGAGCTAAATGAGGACTCATTTTAGAGACCATTAATTTTTCTAAGATGGTTTCTCTTATTTAATTATAACCTTATTACTAAAGTCTCTTGCTTCCTTTCTCATACCTCTATGTAAACTAACTTTCATTTCCCTTTAGATTGCATAAACTAAGCAAATGAATGCCAATTTAAACATTTCTAGATCCCCTTTCTTTCTTCCTTAAAGTTTGCAAGCACTTCCAACCATATAATCCCATTTTTATGTATCACATTATAGATTTCTTAAGGCAAGAATTTGATACCACAGTGTAAAGTAATTGTATTTGAATAATAGGTGGTCAAATGTCTCTTTAACTTGGTTATAAAGGAAACATAGTTTGGTCCTTGAATATCATATCCCTTTTCAAAATTTTCTAATATCTACCATTAAGATGAATTTAATTCTAATATTTGGCTTTAAGATGAAAGCAACCTTTTAAATATTGTTGACATGCTAAAACAATTTGTTCCAACATATTAATTAATTAATGTATGTGAAAATTCTTAAACAAGATTGATTAGTGAAGAAACCTATTTTTTGTTCAATCCATACTAAAGTATCCGTTTCATTCTGGATGGGATTGTATTTAAGCATGTTATTTATTATAAATAATAATTGTAATTAATCAAAAGATTAGTGCTATCTGTACCCATCAATAACTTTTTTAACCATAGTATCTCTAGGTATGTTTGCTTTTAGGTGTCTATATTCTTGTAACTTGTATAAAGTTTGAGATCATAATAATTATCAAATCAAACTAGGTTTATTTACCATTTCCAATTATATTTTTGAAGTGACCATGAACTTTCTCATAATTCTAAGATTTGCTTTAATGTCCACAAGGTGTTAGCCTTAAGCCAGACTTTTCATATGCTTTCTCCTTTGATAAAATGGTTAGATGTCCACAAACTATAAGGAATCTATTTGTTAGCAACTTCCACAATCTCTTAGCTTGAAGTATTTTATTAATTGCCCTTATAAAGATTATCTCCAACCCTCCTTTTTTAGGTGTACAGAGGTTTGTTAATTTAATGTTAACCTCTGTGGACTTGCTTTCCTTTCCAGTTTATGAAAATTTTCTCATTAGTTTTTTAAATGTATTAATTAGTTAAAGGCTAGACGTTGGCAAAAGGTCTAGTAGTAATGATGACTATCCACTTGCAAATATGAGAAATTGATTATGCAAGTTATTCATTCTTTTCTTAACTGCATCCAAAATTAGTTGACAATCCTAATATGTAAGCCTTTTAGTTATGATGAGGATTCTTAAATATTTGAAATCTAGTGCTTCTTGCCTGAAGCCAATTGGTAAGGAGATCTAATTAACTATTTATGAAGAGCTTGCTAATAGATAAAAAGCTGCCTTTGTTGGGATTTATGAATAGGCTTGATATTTTTCTCAAATCATTTAAAGAATTTGTAAATGCCTTGATATCTTCTTTGTTTAAAGGACATAGAAAGAATAAGCCATCTAAAGAGATAAATAATCGTAATTTTTCACATTTTTAATGGAATTGCAATCTGCCATTCCTTTTAATCTTATTGGAGACCATTCTAGTTAATACATTAACCCACAAGGTAAAAGGTGAAGGGATAAAGGGTCCCCTTATCTAATTCATTTAGCACTCTTAAAAAATGTGGTTAGTTCTCCATTGATGATGATGATGCTTAATAATGGAGTAATAATGCATTATTTATTCTATTTTAGGCATTAAGATGGAAAACCTAAGCATATAAAATTTCAAGAATAAACTTCCAATTATCAATGTTAAGAGGTTTATGAAAATCAACTTTCATTGCACAACTCTTGACCTCCTCTTTCTAATTATAATTCTTAAAATTCTTGAACCATGAGTATAATATCCTTATGCTTCTACCTTTTGATGAATGCCCCCTAACTATGATTGATAAGTTCTTTCAAGATCATTTATAACCTTGATACAAACTTGGATATAATTTTATAAATGACATTGTAACATAAGATGGGTCTGAAATCATAAAGCTAAAAGGATTTGGAACCTTAAGGATTCGATAGATGCAAATCCTTTTTTAGCTTTTTTATTATAATTTCTTTTTTGAAAAACTCCAAAATAATTGTTATAAATGTATTATAGGTCTTATGGAAAAATCTTTGGATTAAACCCATCGATTTGCGTATTTGTCATGTTATAGACTAAATAATCATTCTTTAATGTCCAAGCTTTTGATTGGTTTGATAAGCAAATCTACTTATTCCTTAGATATTGAATTTATAAAATATTGTTTAATATTATGCATAGAAAAAAAATACTATGGTTAGTATTTCCCATTGCTTCTTTAACGAAGTAATAAGCCAAATCCATCAACTTTTGAGGATGCATTGGATTTATGCTGAGATGTTCCTATATAAGGTTAACCCTGTCAAGAGCATTAGTCTTAGTATGCTCCATATTGTTATAGTTTTTTTTTATTGAGTACTTTGAGCTCATCCTTGATTGCTTTCAATCATTGCATGCATTTGTATCCTTTCACTTTAGTCCTTACTGCTATCTTAATTTCTACTTCAAAATTAAAAACTTTATATAAGTAATTGTTGAATTTAAAAGGTCCTTTATGCTTTGCTAACTGAGCTTCAATTGGCAAGTAATCAGAATACATAAGGTTATTGAAATTTGTTATGTAGAAAAGATGAGAACCAATAATTATTCACTAAGTTTCTATCTAACTTTTTTTTAAAAGAAAATCTATAGTAAGTAGTGCAATAAATGAAATTCTCATTATAGAGATTTATTATAGTTTTTTTAACTTTTTATATCTTATACAAAAGTCATGCAATTGAAATCCCCAAGTATAATCCATTAGGTTAAGCTGTTAGTATGCATTACAATAAGGTCCTTCCAAAAACTTTTCCTTCGTGATTATAAATTTGTTTCATGCTCAAGAGCGATGTTTATATCAAATATTGAGGCTATTATAGTTGCCTGATAGTGTAGAAATTTATAAGTATAAAGAACAAGGTGTAAGATTCTAACAAAACAAAAATTATTCTGCCATTATAAAAGGATGAATGATTATTGATTGTACTACTGCTTGTTTAAAAACTAGAACACTTTTTAGTATCTCGTGAATTTTATTTTAGTCTTTAAGATACCAAAAAAAAGATCAAATAATTATGTAAATCCTTTTTTTTTAATTATTCGAACCCCTAATATTCCATGCTATACTTGGCATAAATTGTTTAAAGAAGAGGTGTAAATGCCATTCCTCTTCTTCTTCCTCTTTGAATTCTTGTTCCGATGGCCCCAACATCATCAACATATTGAGTTTTATTTGTTTTAACTTTATCAAAATTATATTTGGGGCTTGTGATTGATTCTTCCTCAATTCCATTTTGTAAGTTAGTTGTCATAATTAATGTAAGCACTATTATCGAAAATAGAAGATATATTGGGTGTAAGCTTTATTAGTCAACTACAAGAGTTGATATTAAATAAAATTTGAATGAAAAGTACTTTTGTTTTACTAAATACAAGCTCAAACACGAGCGTATTCTAGCCTATGTCTCTCCATGGATGCACGAGTTAAATTTATAATAAGAATAAAAGCTCCAACATAATTATGTACCTAGCTTATGTTCTTATTCTAAGTTACAGTGACCTTGACCCAGATTGTGTCCATTATATAAAATTTATATAAAGATCTATTGTCTCAAATATGACTATGTCCCATGCCATATCTATTGGCATTATATTTTTATAAAAAATATAGATTGACATGACTATGTCCTAAGTTGTATCCACTCAAACCCCCCAATTTTTGTATAAGCATTTAAGAGAGGTGTCTTCTCAATTTTAGTAGGTTTTTGAAATCTTTGTTTATTAAAATTCATAAGTGCTTCTTTTCCTTATTCGCCACTGAACTTTAAACTTATCAAAGAGTTCTTTCTTTATAGCATTCAATCAATTAATAAATTTGGATATGGATTTTTTTTCAACGAGTCAATTCACTTTATACATATGATTTATTCTTGGATTTGGTTTAAACTTGTTTATGCGTTATGTAAGATTTTAATCCAAGTTAGGTAGCATTATTTAGTATTACAGCTTGGATCTAAATCATATGTAGTGATCCTTTCTTCTTTGTTTTTATATTATTAAACTTTATTATGCCTCTTTATTAACTTTTAATTTTTCCTTACGTCTCAATAATTCTTTTTATTGAAATCTTCTTCTTCTTTCTAAAGATTCCAATAAAAAGTTAAATATTGTACTCATCTTGTTTAAGGTTTGTCTATGCATTCTTATTATATTAGGGATTTTTCTATGTTCAGTTCCTTGTCTCATAACTTTTATATCTAATTATTTCAAACCTATTACTTGCATTATTTTATCAAAATTGTATGGCTGTGAAAAGAAAAGAAAAAAATAGAAAGAAAGATAGAAAGAAAAAGAAAAATAAAATATAGGAAGTATATGGGAAAGATTATCTTAACACATTGTTTTCCAAATATTTTTTGAAATTCTTAATAATCTTCCTTCTTTGATTCGATTGTTATATTTTTTTACTTAATCTCTAATTTATTTTATCTTTTAACCAATAATTCTTGTGTTTTAGACTTTACAAGGTTGAATTCTTGTTTTAGTTTGTATAGTTCGTTAAAGAATTTGTAAATGAAGCAAGGAGTGGAAAAAGGCAAGAGAGTGACATTAACGTTGAGAAAGTCAAAGTGATGAGTGAAAGTATGAGTGGTTCGTCATTTTAAAGAGTATGTATGTAAGAAAGTGAGTGAAATATTTTTGTTACAAGATTTTCTTGTAGCTTTTAAATATGGATTTTAAAGGTATTTCACCATTTAAGGGAGAAAAGGAATGCATGTTCTTTTTACAGGCTACAGTAATGACAATTTGAAATATTGAATGAGAAGTATAATAAGATAGAAGACATATTAGCGAGGCAATCTTATCAATTTGTAAAATTGCAAAAGGAGAATAATATTAAGTCCTAATGAAAGCAGGCCTCTTAGAATCAATCCAATACCTCCGATGGAAGTTGATAAAGAGAATATAGATCGAAGTGATGATGAGGTTAATTTAGCTTTTTAGATTGAAGGAGATAGATTTAGGACCAGGAGAGAAGTTAAAGTGAATAAGATTCTAGGAGGGAACTTAAAGGTTGAGATAGTTTGGATTAAAAAAATGGGTTGTATAAAGATAAACATAACCTCTATTGAAATTATAAATGATCCAAATAGAAAATAATATATGTTAACATTTGATGATTCTAATGATGGTGGAGTTAGATATGTTGTTGTAGCGATGTGCTTGTTATTATGTTTCTAATTCTTTAGGTTAAAGAGGATGAATTAAAGTAACAAAGAAAGAGCATTATCCATACTATGATGCCACATTCATAACAAGGTATATTATACTTATAAATGGAGAGAGTTGCACTAATATAGGTAGCACTACTCTTATAAAGAAGTTCAATTGGCCTACTATGAAGCATCTAAATCTATATAAGCTATGATGGCTCAATGAATGCAGTAAAATCAAAATGAGGAAGTAGATGTCGATGTCTTCTCCTATTAGAAAGTATAATGATGTGATATTATATGACACATTACCTATGTAATTTGTTAAAATATAGTTAAGGAAATTATTTGATAATAAAGAATTACTATGGCTTAAATGTATATAATCTACTAAGTCAAAAGAAGCTTATAAAGTATGCAAGTCTCTTATTTGCTCTTGTAGTTCAAAAAGAAGTATCTTTTTATCCAAAGTTAAAGATTCAAAGATAAATTCTTTTAAATAGTAAGGGTATGATGTAAGAATGAATAGATAAAATAAAAGATCTATTGCATATAACTTAAGTAAATTATAAGATCTAGGGCCGGAGAAAATTTAGAGGTAAAACACTCATCTTTGGCTAAACATAAGCTCATATATAAACATTTTTGCTTCACAAGTGGATTCTAGAGTTGCTTCATAAATAACATGCGTGAGGAGAAAGAAGTCAACACACCTCTCTCTTCTACTAAAACAATTAAGTTTGATTATGCTTCTTTGAGATATGATGCCACTAGTATAGGTTACTTAGATCCCTTCATTACACGTCACTTATTGATTGATGTTTTCTCTATTATTCTTATACAATACTAAACGTAAGTGGATCTATCTTTTTGTAATTATATAGTGATAAATAGAGTGTTGATCTCATAAGAATAAAGTAAATACTAAGTCTAACCCTCCTACTATTATCTTATTAATAAATAAGAGAGTATTTGATTAATCTAAAGCTAAATTAAACTGAATAGATCAATTTAGCTCTAGAAATAAACATATAATGATCAACAAAAAGAATACAAACATGTTATAACACATAGAAAAGAAATATGTCTAGCCTCATTTTATACTTTGGATTAAGTTCTTTAGAGATTCCGTTATTTAGACCAAAGAAGTCTCTTAGTGTAATGAAGTCACCTTTTGATGTATATTCATATATTTCTTAATTAATTAACTAATATTTCTTTTTTATTAACTCCGTTAGTGATGCATTAAGTTCTATATTTTGATAAAACGTTACCTTAATACCAGAAGCATCATGTAGGTCTATATCGAGTACCTTATTCAATTCTCAATATATATGTTTTATTAATTTTTGAGAAGGTTCTTTTGATAACATCTACATATAAAATTTAGATCAAGTTTAAGCTTTTATTTGTAAGTAAGTAACAATAAGAACAATATAAATATTTCATAAATGTATAAATCTTTTTTTTAAATTGAATCGATCCATAAAATTTTAAAAACTAAGGTTTTATCTAATCTAGATTTAAGAAAAAACTTAACCAAAAATCATTTTTAAAACAACAAATATAATCAAAGGAATTAAACAATTTAGAGAAAAGGTTTTCTTAATGAAGATCTCAATTTTTTTTATAAGAGTCATTTTCTTGGAATGATTGTCAATTTATCTTTTCATTGAATATGACTACAAGATATGCTCTCTCTCTCTCTCTCTATCTCTCTCTCCCTCAAGGCTAAACTTGACCTAATACTAAAACTTTCCCTTTCTAGGGCTTTTACATCTCTTTTTTTTAAAATATATGTTCAATGTAGAGAACGTAGTTTGGGACATTGTTTTGTTGTAATCCTTTAAAGGGAAAAAAATTATGTTCAATGTAGAGAACATGGTTTGGGACAATGTTTTGTTGTAATCCTTTAAAGGGAGGAATACAAACTCTAAGATACACATATTTTAGGCTATATTATACATTGCATATCTTTGTCATGTAACACAAACCCAACTTAATCATGTCTTCTTAATCAACACTCCAGTGTGGAATATGCCTTGGCACATAACCATGTGCTATGCATATTTGATCTTTCCATTTATTTATATCCAATAAGGAATGCGCCCTGGCATATTGTTATCTTTCATACCATATTCAACAAATAATGAGTTTTCTTCTTGTTTTACCTTGTAAAATCCTTCAGTCCTTGACCAATATCATTAATAAGAAACATAACTCCAATTACCTAAAATAATATATAAAACCAATTTTCTCAAGGTAATTTTGATGGAAATCATAATAAAATACTAAGTAAAATAGATTTTCATTAATACCCATTACTTACTTAACTAGAATTTAACTTTGTTGTCAATAAACTTGCACAGTTTGTCCACTCTTCATCTTCCTCTTCATTGAAGTGTTGTTAAATGAATTATTTTGTTACTTGACAGGTATTTCTCATTATGGCTTATTCTTATATGCCCATGCATCATCTTTTTTACGTGCTTTTATAGATGATAATTGGGCAGGTGATACTGACAGTCGCCACTCTACTTCAGCTTATATTGTTTTTCTTAGTTCTAATCCTACTAGTTGGATCTTAGAAAAGGAAAATATCATTGATTGTTTAACCACTAATAATGAATATTGGGCCACTACATTTAATACCATCAAAGTTAATTGGCTAATCAACCTCTTTGATAAACTTAGTGTCTCCTTTTAATCAACATCTACGATTTATTGTAATAATAGTATTTCCATATATTTATGATTTAATTCTACCTTTCACTCTTAATTGAAGCATGTTTTCATTGATTTTCACTTTCTTCGTGATTAAATTACCTAAAAGTTACTTCGTGTAGCTCATATTCACTCCTTTAATCAACTAGTTAATTCCTTAACAATAACCTTAGATTGCAAAGTTTACCAATAATATTATAGCAAGCTTAGCATCCTTCTTGCACTTTTGCCCCCATGGGCATAATAGAGCACTAAGTTAGGGATTTGTTATAATATTAATAACAACCTTAATTTAACAAAATGCAATTTTATATTGATCTCTCTAATCTTGGGAACTAATAACTTAATATCATAGACTTACTACGTACGTACATATTTACATACATACATACATATATACATACATACATACAATTATCATAGTAATTATGTAGATAGATATATTTTGTAAACTCTTGCTATACATAATACAATTGCACAAGACGAATGCACCTTTTCTCATTCTTTAGTTTCTTACTAAGGTATCCAATTGGGTAAATCATATGATTTATAACTTTCAATATAAGAATAATCACTTTTGTGGGTTCAACAGAGTTTATAAGTAATTACAAGGAAATTATGAATTTAATTATGACTAATGATATATTTAGATTTACATCTCTATCCTTGTTTGATAATTTAAAATGGTTTAACCTATAAAAAGTAAGGGATTTGACCCAAGGTTTAGATTATGCAATGCAAGTCAGGAAATGGGATTAGAGAATGTTTGAATTAAGTTTTTGACTAATTAGAATTTTGATCCACTTACCAAGATTTGGATTCTTACTTAGCTATATAGCACTCAGACATATCATAAGTATCTAGAGCATATTCGTGGTTCTATCACTTCTTTATGATATCACATGAGTCCATTAAGATGACATTATAGGTTTGCCACTCCACTTATACACATGGTTTTCTTTATGGATCCATGTTCCTTCATCTATAATGCTTATGGAGTTTGACTAAAATAACTTAAGCATATCATTGTCCCTTAATTCTGTCGGCAGGCCATGTTGGTAAAAACCTTTAAGTTTGAATCAAGGTTTCATAAGCAATTAACCCACTTTAATTCAATTAAACAGAGTCTTTACACAGTAAATGCAGTGATTGATATGTTGGCATCCTTAACTTCTGATAGCCTAATGCTAGTTGTTGTGTTAATCATTACAAGAGTTCGAGTAGAAAGAAGGGATTTTTGGTAACAAAAAATTATTAAAATTTTCTAGGGAGTGGAAGGTCTCACAATCTAAGTCTGTCCTTTAAAACAAATATGAGCCATTCAAAATCACTACAAGTATCCCTTTACTGCCTTTTTGCAGATTGTTCTTTTGTCACTCTCATGGTGCCAAAATGTGGTATAGGGTCAACATTTTTAGGTAAAAATTTGAGGCATCTAGGGTTTCTAGTTGTTGTAAATTAATGAGAAGGGTAGAAAAAAGACAATGTTGGACATGGATTTTCTGTACTCCCTATTCCGTACCTATCTAATTTATCTTTGATCTCAACCATCTAATGCAATAAATTGGATAGTTGAGAATAAAAGGAACAAATTTTTTGTACCCCTACTCTGTACCTACTCAGTTCTCCTTTGATCTCAACCATCCAATATAAAAAATTAGATGATTGAGAACAAAAGGAAGTAAAGGGCATTAGGTAAGGGGTACAGACCTTCTGTACTCTCTACCCTGTACCTATCCAGTTCTTATTTGATCTCAATCATCCAATTAAATGATTAAAATCAAAGTAGGACAAAGGACATTAAGTAAGGGGTACAAAAGATCTGTTCCCCCTCACTTAAGGCAATAACGTTATAAAGTGAAGAGTAGCACAAGAAACATTAGGGTTGCGATTTCAAAAGGATGAGGATGAATTTTTTTATCCCTTCTTTTATAAACATTTGGTGTGATCTTCCTTCTCAAAGGGATTGCTTAACCCAACCTGGGAAAGTCAGCGCGTACGTTTACGTGTTTGAATGATTTCTGCTACTAGATATTAAAAAAGTAGGTTTGTCACTATCCTCTCTCTTAATTTCCATGTAACCTGTCACTTAAAAAATTTGAAAATTGCCCCCTGAGCTTTTTAGGTTCATACATAAATAAGACTTTTAGCCAAACTCTTTGATTGGTTCAACCTAAACTCGTACGAACAAGCCGCTTAAATGGACTCTTGGTTAGAGAAATCACTT
>JANITW010000235.1:48091893-48105406 GCA_027564335.1 Erythroxylum williamsii
TCCAGGGCTACGCTCTGTTCTTCTTGATCTGGGTTCTGAGGTTGTGGTTGATCATTCGGGTGCGAAGATTGTGTGCGGGAATCACAATGCATTGGCGGGAGAGTGGTAGGTAACTGCAAACCCATCCGCTGTAGCACAAGTGCTGCGATGGCAGCTATATCAGGGTTGGTTGCTGCCGCCTGACTGATCTGAGTGTTTCTAGATGTGGTGCCCTAATATCAGGCCCTACGGTGGGTGCCAACTAGTTTTGCCTGATTCTGGTGAGGCAGGACGCTACTGTTTGGATCCATGAGATTGGTTGTTTTTAGCAAGAGAATACCTGCAAAACAACACAAGGCACGTCGGGGGTTGATAGCTGGCAAGCCCCTCCGACGCTCAAGTTAGCGTTTGTCAGAGCTTTTGGGTAGCTGATGAGTAGTGAAAAGTAGGGTTATGGGAATCGTACCTTTTTCATGATGAGGTAATAAATTTATATGATTTACTCGTAGGAATTAGGTCAGTTTTCAAAGGATGGACTGATCGGCCCATACACTGTTCTGAGTCTGGGCTTGGGCCTAGCACGATCGACCCAACCAGTAATTAGTTTAATAATAATTAGAAATATGTTTCTAATTGAACCAAAATCAATTTTTAATTTGATTAGTTAAATGCTAATTAGAAATGAGTTTTTATTTAAAATAAAATAGTTACAATTATTATTTGATTTGAATTGTAAATAAAATTTTTAAATTACATAAATTTCATTAGACTATGACCGTATGTTCGTTGTTGTGCTCGGAAAATCATTATTTTATGATTTTTAAGTTTTATAAGAAACTTCTAATTTTTTAAAATTTTTCATTAAAATGCCAATTATGGAATAGACACCTAGATTTCTACAAATTGGAGCATTCCAGAAGTAATTCATTTATAAAAAATATCTAACATAACATGTTATTACTATTAGTCATTTAATACAAGAGCTATATTATAGAGGTTGTTTGACTTTTGTAGATGTTGAAGTGAAGTAGATAGCTTTACTTTCAACATTACCATAACCAGAAAATGAATTATGAAGCATGCTATAAAGTTTAGATTTGCCTAATAAAAAAATATAATTAGTTAATGATAGTGTTTACAAGATAAGTTCAAAGAGGATAATCGATTAGAACTTTGTATCCGCTTGATCTTCTAAACAACAACGTCCCAATAAGAATTTTGTTGAGATAGGGATCTAAAGAGGTTAAGAAGTACGCAATTATATCCCTAATAGTAGAGAGGCTATTTCTAATAGATGCACACACAAAAAAGTTTTTTAAAAATGGTTTGAAGAAAATAATAGCCAAATACATAAATAAATAATTGTATAAATGAAAATTCAAAATAAAGATAAAGATAAAGATAAAAGTAAGTAAATAAATAGATAGAAAAGAACTAAATAAATAAGTAAATAAAATAAAAAAATAAATTAAAAAAATGAGAAATAAATAAATAAAATAACTAAAGGAGCTAATGCTTCAAACAAAAGTAATTACGATAAAAATGACATAATAATCAAAGAAAAAAGATTCAAAGGGCCTATAAATAAGAAGGAGCTCTCTATGTAGGATTCACTTTCTGTATTTTAGTTCACTAAAGTTTTTTAATAAGAATCAAGTCCTTAATAAGCTCTAATGAAAATAGAAGGAAAAGTTTACATTTGGTCTTCTGAATGAAATAATTAGAGTAACTGCATATTGAGCTTCAAAGGCTTCATCACATGAATTAGTTGAATCTCCATGTAGGGTTTATTACATTTAGATGATGTTCATATTAAGTGATCATGATCATTATGTATTGAACTAAGTTCTATTAAACTATATGAATTATATTCATTTATGTATGCTAAGCTTGATATTGTTCATTTTATCAATACATATTCTATATGAATTTTTTACTTGAAATTTTTATTGAACATAATAATTAGTTTTCAATTTTCATACGAATGATGATGGAAAACATTTACGATCTTCTAATTTTGTAGGGAATTAAAATTTGATGGTTTATTATATTTATATATGAGAAACTTGTATTTCAATTATGGTTACTGCGTTAAAAAATATTATCAATGAACTTAATAAATGTGAGAAATTAAATGTCAACAATTATGAAATCTGGAACATGAAAATCCAACATGCAATAGAAGAGCAAGAGGCTTTAGAACCATGAAACATAAGTAAGAACATTATTAAGGAAGGCAATATAGCCTAACATAAAAGGAAGCATAATGCTTATGAAATATGGAGAAAAAAGAGCTCATTGGGTCATTTTACATGTTGAGTAGCATGGATAATGATATAATGTGTGAGTTTAAAAAATATGAAACTGTTAAAGACATGTGATCTGCTTTAGTTGTACATTTTGGAGGTACCTCAATGACCAAAATATGGTCACTCACTATCAAGCTTGACATATGTAAGAAACGAACAAATCATACAATGCAAAATCATTTAAGGTATATAAGAAACAAAATATGTGATTTCTGATACATTGATTATGAGTTATCTGATGAGAAAAAATACAACAGTAGTTAGGGCTTCTGCCCAAAAAATTAATGGAAGATGCTTATAATTCAATATGCTTTTGGCTACTTCAACAATTATTCTGCTTTTTCATTATGCTATATAGTTTTGTTATGGTGTATAGCTTGCTATCGATTATCTCTGCATATCGAAATGGCTGCAAAATAATTCAAACTCTTTGTACGTAAATTCTCCATCATAATGATTCTAGAGTTTCATGATTAAACACTCAAATTCCTTCTCCACTTCAACTTTAAATTTCTTGAAAAACTCAAGAGCCTCTACTTTCTCTTTTAGGAAATCCACCCATGTCATTCTTGAGAAATCATAAAGATAAGAAAATACTTACTTATGTTTACTGATAGCATTTACATTAGTCCAAAAATACTGGCATTAAAGGTTTAGTGTCTCTCCAAGACTTGTCTGTTAGGAAACTTTCACAATCATGTTTCACGAATATGCAAGGTTTACATTTATAAAAAGTTAGGTTCGGTACAGCTGGTAGACCTGTGACCATCTTCTAGTTATGTGGCATTTTTAGTCCACTAAAGCTAATATGAGCAAACCTTCTACGCCAAAGAACTATATCATCACTTGAGGTAATAATTGTGATAAGATCAAATTACGAAAACATAATCGAAAACATTTTATTTTCAAGCATTTTTACCAAATGGGCCAATTCTTACCCATTTTATCCTAAATCATACACTTTTAATTGTCAAATATAGTATAATAACCTTTCTTCAATAATTAACCTAAGCTCAAAAGGTTATCACCCAAATTTGGAATATATATGACATTATGGATGAGTATCCTACTAGTTTTGCATCTTATAACAATTGTGCCAATGGCACATATTTAAACTTGACTGTTGTTTCCCAAGGTCACTTTGGTTTTCATTGCTTCATCAATTTTCAAAAAAAATTCAATTTGTTGTCATATGATTACTGTAACCACTGTCTAAATACCACACTTCTGAGGATATAGCAATATTAGCAACTGAATAAGCAACAAATACATTATCTGACCCATCATCTTTATCTTTATAAAAATTAGCTTGATCTTTTCGTTCACAATTCTTAACTATATGACCAAAGCTTTTGCAATTATAGCGTTAAACTACATTTTTTCCATGGTCCTATTTATTTTTGCGCCAACAATTTGTCTCCATATGATTGGCTTTACCACAATGAAAGCATAAAAGAATTTATGTCACCTTGATTTTTTTTTGGACCATTTGAACCATCTTGACCTTGGCTATAGCTAGAGTGGCCATGCCCACGCTCTCTTATATTATGATATCCACCTTTTCTTGTGCCTTCAAATTTTTTCATATGTTATTCATTTGAAAAGCTTGCTCCATAAATGCTCGAGTTGATCTAATTAAGCGAGTGTGACTCAAGAGAATCTATTAACTCAACCAAGGAATAATCAGATAAATACTTATATTCTTCAATAGCAACAATAACATGATCGAACTTAGGTGGGAGACCCATCAAAATCTTTCAACTACTTTCTTTTCTATCAAATCATCACGAAAAGTGCAAATTTGATTTACAAGGGCATAGATTCTTATAGAGAAATCTTGAATTATATCAATCGACTTTATTGTTAAATTCTCAAAATCATGATCGAATGGCAGCAATTTCACACTCACCACTTTGTTGGACCCTTGATAGTGTTCTTGATCTCATGGCTCCTTCGAGGTAGTTACTCCCATCACTCGTGGGAAAAAAGTGTAATCCATTCTTTGTTTGATGAAAAATAGGGCCTTCACATCTTTCTTCTACTTCTCCTTAAACTCAATTTTCTAGGCCGTTGTCAATTGTGTAGCTTGATTTAGATCTGCAAGCTCATCAAAACCATTTTTCACCAAATCCCACAATCCTTGTGACTTGAATATTGTGTGCATTTTGACTGACTAGAATTGATAATTGGCTCCAATGAAAGGAGGAACATTAAAAGTACTCGAGTTAATGTTGTTGGCTGCCATTTCACCCTCTCTTTTTTTGTCACTACATACTCTCACTCGCTTGTCTTTACTTTAATTTCTTTCCCACAAACCACAACAATGTAGGCTCTGATACCAAGTGTAGAAAGAGAAAGAAAATATACTTTGAGTGGAGAATAAATTGTCTTTTTGTATTTACTCTTGAAACTTCAAAACACTAATAATATACATAGACCTTTGGTCCTTACAAATAGGAAGCAAGTAGCTCATGTATTTATTTATTGATGACACAAATCAAAGCACTAACATATAATATGCCTAAATAATAATAATAGAAAGAGGAAAATGGAACACATTTTAAGAAAGTGATTAAAAAACTTAAATTAGTCAATATCACGATCTCAATTGTAGAATTTCTGATAAGACATATTAGGAACCATTATATAAACTATGTAGAAGAAGGCAGGTAGAATTAAAGATTCATAAAATGACTATTGCACATCCTATATTGTACTAGATGAAGATTATAAATTTCAATCATCCCCTCCAATTCACATATTTGCCACCATTAAAATTTGTGTTTCTATGCATTATCAACGAATCTCTGAAAATCACATCCCATTCATTGCTAGGAAACAACGTAACCCTATACGAAGGGCAGATAACTTCAGCTTCATCGACCATCTATCTAAGCACTGTACATGTGTAACACCCCATTCCCATCTGACAAATGCACGTGCGTCCATTAGATACACGTGTACATGCCTGACAGAAATGACATGTTAACTATCTCACCTTCACTGTATATATAACATGACATCACAAACTAAACTATCAATCACTCATTTTCTAAAACCCAAAATGTCATCATTTTATATGAAAAACCATAATTTATATTGTTTCATATAATACAATACCATCTATGTTTGAACAACATCGTCCTATGAACATAAACAACTCAGTACATACCAAATACTATAAATGTGAAAGAAACAACTATGTCCTCAATCCCTAGCTGACCGATCTTTGAGCCAAATCTGACTTTAACAGTTTCACAAAATATGTTTCTACGGAGTCTTAGAAGCTAGGTCATCTCACTCTCGAACCTAAAAAGCAACGGTGCAATTTTGGTGAATTTTGCGAACTTAGCAGAGTAACCATCCTCGATGGTTCACTCATGTCATAAAATAAGATCAATCATATAACATGTAATCATACAGTTTAAATCTGCTTGATTAGTATGAACGCTATCACGAATCTCAGTTAAACAGTTCAATCATATAATAACATTCACACAGCTTTGTAAATCATTCAATGAATTCAAATTATATGCAGATACGATATGTATGAGACTTACATTCATTTTTTTATTATTCTGACTGTGTGCTTTTACAATATCCCGAATTATTGGACTCAGTCAGTCAGCCTGTGACTCGTAGATCACAGTGACCCATAGGCTCGAACCACATATGCGGGAGCTTAAAGCTTTTATCAGTAACAGTATCAGTAGCAACATTAGTCACAACTCCTTTATATTACATGCATTGGAATGAAGTGCATGCCACAATTCAGTCATCAAATTTAATCACTTTCATTTGCATGTAATATAACAGTATATCAGTCACAGTATCAATTACAATAACAATCACAGTAGCATAATCATCGGACTAGGCCCGACATTTAACTTTTCAGTTAAGAACTAGAAAATCATTTAGGCAGACCCATTCACATTCAATCAGCACTTCCAATATCATTATCGTGCATCAAATCACCTCAGACAAATATTGTTCGGAATCTAGTACACAATCAGCACAATTCAGTACAGTTTAATAAGATAGCAATATAGTACATTACATACAAATAGCACTTCCAATGATATCCACATGCATTGCACGTCTCGGACCATAATAAAACAATGTGAAACTAATTTCGTAACCAAATTGATCATTTCATATTTTTTCTCATAATATGCTTTCAGGTTAACTTTATATAATTATTTTGATAAGGTAAATGAAAAAATTAGGCAACACTTCCTTCTATAAAGTTGTTCTCCAATGTCTTAAGTTTCTAATGATACTAAGATTATTCAATTTGGTTCATTATTCTATGAGTTATGCTCAAAATACCATAGTCTGTGTACATTTGATATTTTGGCTAATGCATGATCATGCATTCAAGTTGTATACCTCATATCTCTCAATTTCAACATCCAAAAATTACAAAATTTATACTAATAAAAATCTAAGAGAATAAACTATAACTTTTGTGAAGACACCTTTGTCTGATTTGGCCTATATCAATACAGTTTATTCAATAACAATAGGACTTGATTTATGCCCCTGGTGGTGCTACTGCCTAAGCCAAGACTTACTTTCAAGCTAAAGTACAAGACCCTTAAGGACAGAATTCAAATTCAATTTCTTCTTAACATTTGTAGTCAAATGTCTCTAGTTAAATTTAAAACAAGAATCATTTCATTTAAAAATCTACTAATCAAAATATAGCCAAAATACTGAGGCATGTTCAGTAAAAACATTCCAGTTATCAAATTCCAGCACACCTCAGCATTTTCATCCTAACACCTCCTTTCCGGATAACTTGCACGATTATGATGACAAGGAAAATGGTATATTTCAGTAACACTTTCTTCTAGAAAATTGTTAGACTATGTTTCCAATTTTAAATAACATGAGAATCAAACAATTTGATTCAGTATACTGAAAGTTATACCTAAAATAGTTCAGACTGTTTTTAAACTATAACAGAACTCCTAACTCTACTTCCAACCAGATTTTGAAATGCTTAGAAATAAAATTAACAATCGACTTCTTTAGGAAAGTTGTAGAAATATGTCTCTAATTTATTCTGAATCAAGAATCAATGTATTTGGAAATCTACAATTCAAGATATAATCAAAATACCGAAGTCTATTCAATGAAAATTCTCCAGTTCATAACATTTCAACATACATCTTCACCAATATCTCATGCATTTTAGTCTAGTTCACACATCATTCTCAAACCATTTAACATGCCATAAACACTAATCTTTTACTTACTTGTTCAGTTCTAATCCTAGCTCAAAAAATCATTCCAAATCAATACTCCAAACATGCAGAATCATCACACATTCAAGATGGAATTAAATGACTTTCAACTATGATGAAACAGCAACAATTAGCTGGTTCTTTAGCTATTTTGTGATGGGTAAAAGCTTGTATTTAGTGTGGTAATTTAGCATAGATTCAAGAAAAACACAAGAAGGGGAAGATAGAAGCAAGTTTCAATGTTAAGAGATGGTAAGAGAAGAAAATGGGCTTGGTTGAAATAACATGCAGAAACATTACACCTAAGGTGCTAGGTGTCACTGTATTATGTCGTCATGTGTCCTTAAGCATGTAAGCCACTTGTCCCTTCCATAAGCTACCAAATGTCACCATTTAATCAGTCCTTATGTCTCCTAATTATTGGTCCACATGTCACACATTAATTAGCCCAAGTGTCGTTTACTTACTAGTCTATTTGTCACACATTTAACTATGCCCAATGTTTCTCAATTTTAGACTTACTCATCAAAATTTTTACGTATCAATTTATCCTACCACTTAACATTTGTCCTAGTCCAAATGTACCCCAAATTTTAGAAAATTTCCTAAATTTCACCAAAAATTTTGAAATAATACTAATGGTCTCTAAATAAATTTTCAGCTCAATTAATTCACAATTTGCATTTCAATTGCATTTTTTAACAATTAATTATACCAAAAAAATGTCAATAAATACATGTGTCGTGTATGTGTATGTCACATTATGCATAAGCATGAATTATGCTTCCTAATTTCTCATTAATCTCTAATAAACACCCTTTTAACCTTAATTCAAGTAACATGATGTCAATCAAACCAAAACTTATTAACACAACATTCATCATCTCTTTAAGAGTTCTATTTTTTTCTTTCCACTATACCATTTTGTTGGGGGAGTGTTAAATGCACTAAGCCCATGTATTATACCATTTTTGTAGCACCCCAATTCTCGCAAGACCCGAACCCGACATCATGGGTAATATCCGAGTCCGTGCCCTGCGAGGGTGGCATGCTAGCGCACTGAAACAGTCAAAACTCAATACATAATTTTTTTTGTTGTTGAATACAATCAAATGCGCAAAAATCGATAAATAATTGGGGCCCACTATTATTCATAAACATTTTCAATCATAACAATACAATCAACAGAATTTCAATAGCCATTTGAGGCCCATTACAAATAAAAAACATTTTAGTCATAATGTCTTTACATTACAACATAAATCATCTGTAAAATATTTACAGAATATACAAATTTATACAAAAATAGGAAAACACAAATGCAGATGCCAACTGATCCCGAGCTTTATCCCTTACTTGTTCACATTTAAGAATAATGTACTATGTACAATTTCCATCCAGAAATTCAATATCTTAGAGGAAGAATCAAAATTCGACTTCTTAGACAATTTGTAGGCCTATATAGCTAGTCTATTCCAAATTAAAAATCATCTTATTTGGAATCCTGCAAATAAAGAGATCATCAAAATTCAGGAACATGTTCAGTAAAATATCTAGTTCATGCTTTTCCAACCAATACCCTTACTTTGATTAGATTAATCTTTTTTTAGTCAAAATCAAAAGCTATAAATTTCTATGGAGAGGTAGAGAAATGTGTTGTGAATCTAATGCCTCAAAAATAAGGTCATTTGGAGGTCCGACGACAAAGTTATGGCTGAAAGAATCAAACAAGTATCTATCTACATAAGACGAAGCAGATGGTCAACTTCAGACGAAGCAGAAGTCAACCTAAGATGATATAGATGGTCAACTTAAGATAAAACAGAAGTAAACCTAAGATGATACAAATGTTCAACTGAAGATGATACAGATGGTCAACTTAAGGTGAAGCAGAAGTCAACCTAAGACAATACAGATGTTCAACTTAAGACGAAGCAAAAATCAACCTAAGATGATACTTCTTCACAGTTGATTTGTCTTCACAGAAGATATGACGTCATCACAGATGATATGATGTCATCATAAACGATATGATGTCATCACAGACGATACGTCTTCACAGACAATATGACGTCATCACAAACGATATTATCTATACTCCTCAACTCAAAAACCTTTTTCTTGAACAATTCTAAGTTTTCATCAACTCACGTATAAAGACCTATATATTCATACATGCACAATGAAGATACAGACCATATCATCTTTCCATATCTAATTCTTTACACTAATCCTATATATCATTTCATTGCTACTTCAACTCTAAGAACCATTTCCACAACATCTGATCACTAACAATCCATCAAAAACCAAATAACACCATATCCACAATTTTCATCCCCTTAACATAGTGTTCACGAATATAAATATACGTAAATGCCATGATCATGCACTGACAATAAATTCATCAACTTTATTTTAAAAATATACAACTCTAACAATTTTATTCACTAGTTACTTGTTGAAAACTTCAACTATCTTCAAGCCCTAACTCCATACAAAATTACGTAAACCACTATGAACACTAACTAACTTCTGGTTTTTCTTAAGGCAGAAGAAACACTTAGCAATGGAGGAAGTGGTGAGGGATATAAAAAGGCAAAGTTAACTCTTAAAAGGAGTTTTGATGGAAAACTCTGTGTATGGGAAGAAATTTGGAGAAGATGATAATAAGGAAAGAACTTAGGAAAAGAACAAACCCCTTTTTAACTCTCGGATAACTTAAAGTTACTTCTGACAAATAATAAAGGCAACTTTACACTTGTCACTTTTCCTAAGGTCTAACTCTAACTAAGTTTCTTTTGAAACTAACTCTATTAATTATATCTTTACAATCCAACTATCTGCAAATCTTCTTTTGATTTTTTCTCCTATTTTCCATAATACTCTATAAATTCTGAAATAAATCAAAAATTCACCAAAATTCACAAACATATACTTCCACTAATCAATAAAGTTTCCAATATAGTTAAATTCCAAATTCACAATTTTCTCAAAAAATCACATCTTTGTTCAATTATACCCGAAAAATGTCAATGAATGAATGTACAATCATATGAATGTGTAAAAATGTACATGTCCCAATTAGCTCATGCATGATGTGCATTTTCCTAATTTCTCAAAAATTTCCCATAAATCACAATTCTAACCCCAACATGGGTAACGGGATATTACAATAGTCACCATGCTTTTAGAAGAGTTATTCTTTGTTATAAGAAGGGTAAAGTACAGGTCACCTTGGTGGACACCAATGACCAAGCTATGCATCTACATTTACTTTTTCTGCATAATAATAAGACTATTGCAACCTCCTTCATTTATGCCAGCAACTTCAGCTTTCAAAGAAGAGTTTTATGGAACAACCTCCGAGTCATTAGAGGCAAAAACTATAGTTGATATGTAGAGATTTCAACTCAGTTCTTTATCCTACTGAAGCTTAGGGCCACTATAACTTGAAGAACTATTCGATTAACTTTAAAGATTATGTTCATGAAATTGGAGTAACTGATCTAAAATTCATTAAACATTCCTTCACTTGGTCTTAATAAGCAATCATCTGTTTGGAATATCCAAAAGAAACTTGGTCGTCCATTAGTCAATGATATTTGGTTAAACACTTACCCCAATAGTTTTGCGAACTTCAAAGACCCTCTATTTTTAGATCATAGCCCAATTATTATTGACAACTTGTTCTAGAAACATATCACACTTTCTCCCTTTTGTTTCAATAACTATCTAGTTCATGATCCTGCAATTTTGGAAGCTTGTAACAAAGACGAGCGCCAATCTTGTGTTAGAACAAAACAACATTGTTATATTCAGAAGCTGAAGTCCATTAAACGTGAACTCAAACTATTATAAGTTGTGAAAGGCTTTACCGTGGTAGTTATTCAAGCTACCAAATCAGCTCTTGAAAATATTCGATTACAACTAGCCTTGAAGCCCACTAATACGATGTTCCTAACTTTTGAGAAGTCTGCTCTTTCTCATTACCTGCATGTCGCTAACAATCATAACTCATTACTCCAATAATGAGATAAAATTAACTAGCTAACTGATGGAGACCAAAGCTCCAACTTCTTTTTCAATTCCATCCTAGCGAGGAAACACCTTAACATGATTCACTCCATCACCTCCATAACTGGCTCCTCACTCCAAAGTTTCCATGATATACAAGATGAAGCCATTAGGTACTTTAGCTCCCTCCTTGGTACAACTGGAAATTTTGATGTCTCACTCACTATTCTAAATTCCCTATCTCTGAAGCAAGTATCTCCTTAGGACCAAGATTTTTAACCAAACCTGTTGATGACACTGAGATCTAGAAAGTTGCATTTCACATGGATGACGAGAAGACCCCAGAGCCTGACTGTTTCAATGACTATTTCTTTCAAAACTTATGGAACATTATTGGCATCTTTGTGAAACATACAATCCATAAGTTTTTTACGAATTGAGTGCTCCTCAAGGAAATCAACCACACCTTCCTTTGTTTGATACCCAAAACTTCCAACCCTTCCACTTTTGGTGATTTTAGACCCATAACATGTACCAATTTTCTTTATAAGATTATCTCGAAAGTCTTGGCCACCCGTTTGAAAGAAGTTATCGCTCCTCTAATCATTAAGCATCAGGGTGCTTATATGATAGATCGTCACATTGGTGATAATGCTCTCATTGTTTAAGAGCTACCCAATGGTTACTCTAGATCGAATTACTCTCCTAACTGTACACTCAAAATAGACTTTCACAAATCTTTTAGAAATATCAGTTAGGATTTTTTATAGACAATGCTGCAATCTTTTGAATTTCACATATTTTTATCAACTGTTTGAAAGAATGCATATCTTTGGCTTCACTATCTGCGCTCATCAATGGCAGCCCAACCAAGTTCTTCAAGGCTGCTAGGAGTCTTCGACAGGGGGATCCTTTATCCCCCTATCTTTTCATCGTTTGCATGGAAATTATTAATGCTATCATTCTACAAGAAGTGAAGTGTAATCCCAAATTTAGATATCACTCAAAATGAAAAAATAGGCCTAACTAACTTTGGTTTTGCAGATGACCTCCTTCTCTTTTGTAAAGCTCAGCTGGATTTTTTTGACACTTTCATGAAGGCCCTTACCACCTTCACGAGTTATTATGGGTTGTAGATTAACCTCACCAAAAGTAACTTTCTTATAAACCCACCACTTATGTACTTGGGACTTCTTGTGACAACACGATGCCTCAACTATCAGGAGTGTCTACCCCTTATTGTAAAGATACATAAACAAATTGGTTCATGGGTTAACAAAACTCTTTCCTATGTAGATAAGTTGCAACTTATCCAATCTATGCTTAACTCTTTACATATATACTGGAGTTCCCATGTCTTTCTCTCTCAGAACATTATCAAAGCCATTGAAAGACTACTCAGAGACTTCTTATGGAGCCATTTGGATCAATCCAAAGGAATTGCTAAGGTTAAATTGATTGATCTATGCCTTTCTAAGAAAAACATCTCCTCTATTCAAACTACGAACTAGGACTTACTTCTAAATGATTCTGGTGGACTTTACTTGATAAGGGATCATTATAGGTTAGATGGTTTTATTCATACTTTCTGTAGGGAAGATGCATCTAAAAAACAAACAAAAACTCCCTCACTAACATTTCTTAAACCAATTATTAGCTTTGCGAGACATGGTTTAACTGAATGTCACAAGCAAAGTTGGCAATGATTGACTCATTTCATTATGGTATAATAACTGGTCAGGGCACAGTTCACTCATCCCAACTGGGAAACCATCTTCATCCTTCCCTCACAATGCCGGATGAAATCGATCATCCATGCTAATTCCTAGCCGCTTCTGTAACGCCCCAAATTAGGGGTTAGAATATTAAAGGAATTTAGTATGAATTATGTTTGTTATTTGCTTATTAAATATTTGCTTAAATTGTGCATAAGTATTTTGGCATGCATTCATGGCATTT
>JANITW010000235.1:48158933-48171814 GCA_027564335.1 Erythroxylum williamsii
GATCCGTGGATTATCGATCCATCGGAGCCTCTATAACAATCAAATAATTCCATTCATTACAAAATGCACAGTCAAAAATAATTAATGATGCACATGCCTTGAATAAAAGATGTACTATACCTATTCATGATTTTCCTGGTACCATTTCCCATTTTCTATTTTCTTTTACTTAGTATCTAACTTTCATTCAATTGATCAATATCGGCTCATTTCAATTCAATAACATATCACAGAACTTCCAATTTCAATTTTAATTTCTAGTCACTTTATCAAGTCATTTTCGCTATGGTAGTACCTCAAAGTCAACATCACTATTTTCTAGATCGAATTCATTCTTTTATACTCAGTTTCTAAAGTTCCTAGTAGCATTGACTTCATTTTCAAAGTATCACATTATACTCAAATGTTCACTAAAAATTCTTCGGTAAAATACAATCACATTTCTACTTTCTTTCACTAATTGAGATCTCAAAAACCTGAATTCAAACTCTCATTCTTTTCCTTAATTGTAGACCTCTTTCTCTAGGTCACGACGAATCAAACATCACCTCAATTGGAGGTCTACATCATTAGTTATGACCCAAAAACTAAATTGAATCACTTCAGAAATTTTCCCCTCGCCGCGACTTCAAACTGCTCGCCGCGGCGTCTGAAGGCGCTCGTCGCGACGCATAACCTTGCTCGTCGCGACGTCCAAACTATCGCTCGTCGCGACGTGCGCTCGTCGTGGCGCCTAAGCTCGCCGCGGCGTATGCTCGTCACGACGCGCCAATAATTCCTTCGTCGCGACGTGCTCACGCAGGGTCGTCTTCTCCGATCGATTTTCGCCATTTTCTCTCTCTAATCAACCCTAACTCACAACCAACTACCACAATCTTTTATATTTAACCCCATGAATGCATTTAACACATAAATGACAACATTAAAACCAATTCACTTACCAAATCAAGCTTGAATCCTCAAATCTTCGAAATCTCCTCCAACCCTATCCTCCACGATTTAGCTTCCAAACTTTCACAATCAACCTCTTCCTTTAGGGATCATGCCAGACTTTGCACAAGGAGTAGTAAACAAACAAGAATCGGGGAAGGAGGAAACAAAACCACAAGGAAGAAGGAGGAAGATCAACGTCGAGCCCTAAGAAATGAAACCTCCATTTCTTCTCCTCTTTTAACCTTAAGTATTTAAAGGTTAATCACTAAGTCTTTTGCCCCTTTCCCTCATAAGGCATGTAAATCTGTTACTCTTTTCACGATCATTTCCTGTCCGATTTGTTTCCGAATTTCAATGGCTCGACATATACAATTCCTAAAATCATATTTCTAAATTTCTATAGCTATTTACCAGTTATTCTTATACTATGCAGTCAATTTGTCCAACACTCGAAAAATTTTCGGTCCGGACTTTTTCCTCTCGAATTTTTCAGAAAGTTCCGAGGAGTCACTAACAGCTGGTAAATATTCTAAAACATTTCCAATTTAATTTTCAGACCCAAATATACCAAAATTCTCAATAATTCATAGTCAAATCTCATTATCTCGCGAATTCACAATTTCCTATGAATATCACAATCAAATGCCGGGAAAAATTCATGAATGCATGTACCTAAATGTGCATGTGACAATTGACTCAATCCCCTACAATTAGAGGCCAAATGAATATTCAGTCGATATTATGCGGTAAAATCCTATTCCGTCACAATTTACCAATATAACCTTCCCATCGGTGACGGGATGTTACAATTAATCCCATTTGCCCTCCATTTATTATGCCAAATATCACTACACATGTCTCCAATGCACGAATCCCATTTTCCCTCCATTTATTATGCCAAATATCACTTAACTCATAGGTTTAATCATTCTAATTTTCATATACCAACTTAACTTGTCTCTTGACCATTTTTCCTAGTCCAAATGTACATTTAAATACCTGAATTCTCTAATGGCTTCAATTAATTTTAATTCACTAACTATCGTCCATCAATACCAAAAATCAAGTCATATTCCTTTCACTTTCAAATCATAACACAATTTTAACTCATATCATACATGTACTTTCATAAATATGTAACATTTCATCTAGGGTATATGTTGGGCCCTTACACTTCACATATTCATTAAGATTTGTTTATGTTGTACTAGGAAAATTCCCCTTTAGCCTATTAGATAACATCTTAGCTAGTTGGTCGATCTAAATCTCGAAGTTAACTATGGAAACCTCCATTATTTGATGTCTTGTGTCTGGTTCTTAAAAAAATTTCAACGTCATCTCCTTTAAAGTAGGCTTCTTATATTGAGGTGTTTATTGCTAAAATTCTGGCAGAGGGTTATTTCTTGATTGAGACTAATTTTGCTAAGAAAAGTTGGTTGATTCCTCTATACTGGATTGTAAGTATTAATGTATGGATTGTTTTAGGGTTTGGGAGAATTCCCAAGATAATCCACATGCTTGGGTTGTGATGTTTGACAATTTTTTCATGTATGCTCTAGCTCGCACACCTCACACTGTATAACTTGGCTTAGTGGATTCATTATCGATCTATCAATCTTCCTGCTAAGCGCTTCCAGCTGATTCACCAACTGTGTGACTATGTCTAGTTCATACACTCCTACTGTTAATTAGTGCTCTAAAAGAGAAACACTAGTAGTTATCCATAGTTATATCCTCAATAAGTTCTTAAGTTACCCTTGGTGTCTTAATATTGAGGGTACCTCTAGCTGGTGCATCAATAGATTGCCTTGTGTTTTGATTTTGCCTGTTATAAAAAGTTTGGATTTGCATCTAAAGAGATAAACTATGATATTGACATCTTTGCAACATCTCCTTAAAATGCTTCCATGTATCATATAACAATTCAAAATAAGCTTAAGAGTAAGAGGAGATGTCATTCCTTAATTTTGCAGTCTTGGCTAGTATAAAATACTTCACTAAATATTTCTCTGCTACTTTACCATTGCTTGGCTTTTCCCTTTAAAGAAAACGGGAATAATCGTAATCTAATTACACCATCATTAGCTCCATTTATCTTAAATGTATCGCAAATCTCTAGAAAATTTAAGATGTGCACGTTTGGATCTTCATATTTTAGTTTATCAAATTGGACAAACTGCTGCAACATTTAAATGAGGCTCAATTTAATTCTTCTATATCAATATGGCCTTCCATACCCTCTATTTAAGAATCTAGTTTGAACTCTCTCAGTTGTGTCCTATAAAAATTTCTATGCGTTGTTCTCTCAGTTGTTAGATCTTCGTCAATTAAGCTTGCTGGATGACGCCAGGTAACAAATTGACCAAGAGTCAAGATTTATAAGCAAAAATAAAACTAACAAGTTATTCAAATAAAATACAATAGAACAAAAATAAAACATAACATAACAATTGTTATAGTAATAAAACCTAGTTTTTCCTAATATTATAGTCCCCAACAATGACGCCAAAAACTTGACAGATATTATTTTATATTAATATTAAAGTTTATCATAAGTGCACGACGCAGCTGTAGCTAGCACAAGCAAGTCCAGGTCAATCCTATGAATATTTTAAGTACTAGTAATGACCCTTTTTTATTATTTTACCTATGAATCATATTTTGGTTTTTAATAAAAAATTAAAATAAATAAACAAAACTCAAGACAAGAAATTATTTAGAAAAGTCTATATCAAATAATAGTGTCTAGGTAATGAATCCCCTTAAGATCCTTAAGTATTAACCCTTTGTCATGTAATTATATTATTGATTATTGGACAGTGAAAATTACTCTCTTATATTAATATCTTTCTCAAGACTGTTAACAACTAATCCACCAGTTCATTATCATCACACCCAATCCGAAGTCCTGTAATAAAGTGGAGTCTGGGGAGGTCTGATAGTACGTAGCCTTACTCCTACATAGTAGAGAGGCTATTTTCAGTAGACTCACATGCAAATGTGATAATAAAAAAGTGATGCAGGTTAAAAAAGTAAATAAGTAAAACTGACATGCTAAATCATTATGTAAATAAAATTACAATAAATACATAAATAAATAAAAATAAAATATAAGTCGACTTTTTAAAAAATATTTTAAAACTAAAATATAACATCTCTTTATCTTTAAAAAATCACCAATATCCAAATGATAAGAGAGTAATAAAGCATCAAAGAACTCGACTTTGAATCATACAAAACACAAAAACGCATAAAAAATGAACATGTAGAAACACAAAACATTTGAAATCATAAGATCATTAAGCATAAAAATTCTTGACATAAACCCATCAATATAAGATGCAAAGAGATCAACATACTAAAACCCATAAAGTATTAAACACTAAATCAAATAAAGAAGCTATATCAAAAGAAAAAAAATCATAAAGAATACAAATTTCAGCAAACCCAACATAACCCAGAAAACACTAAAACAGAAGAGACTGATTAATCAAGAACCATACCCGAAATGAGGAGGTTGTGAAGGAGAAAGATTTAACATAAATCTTTCTAGTCGAAACTCATAAGATTGCATTATTGATTTAGGAATTTAGCTATTAGGTTTGATCGTGTTAAAGAGAATTTATATTAACATCGTGTTAAAGAGAATTTATATTAACCTAGATTTGCATGCAACTCCTTCCAATTATGATATATTTATTCATATAATAGTATTTCTCAATCTTAATCACATGAAATCAAATCATGTACTAACATTCTGGATATATTAGAACAAGAATAAAGAGCATAATTGAATCACAATAAATCAATCAATATATTTGCATTAAATAAAAGATCAAGTTATGTTGTTATCACAACTTAAGGTTCATCACACCTAGATACTAAAAAAGTTTAGTTATTACTCATAAAAAACAAAACCAAAGATAAATTTGCAGAAAAACAAATAGAATACAAAAAGCCATAATTCTAAATTTCTCTTTTTCTTTCATTGGATCCTCTAGCAAGTTTGCTTAATAAATCGACTCTCTTTATTTTGCCTCCGTTCATGTCTTTTATAATAAAAACTAGAGTTTTTGAATTATACACTATCAACTTATACAAGCATGTGAATGATCATGAATCTCTAAAAATAACTCAATTCGCGATTTCACACAGGTACAGAGACTTACATGTGCAACATACATAATCACGTCTGTCAATATACATGAGCTTGTAACTTCGGATGACTAGAGCTAAAATTCTTTAATTTTCACACGTTTACAGAGACTTACACAATTATTGTACATGATCGTGTAGGTCTTTAATTGCTTCAAATCTTCGTTTCATGTCACGATTTCATTTGAATTGTTATCCTTTTAGTTCATGAAGGCAATTATTATTGATAAATACACTTGAAGCAGATTGAATACCAAATATACAACAGAACTATTAAATACAATGCAAAATATGTTAAATATAAGTGCATAATAATAGTCAAATAATCATCTATCAATTAATTTACTATTATAATAATAATTAGAATATTAGTAGTGTCAAACGTTAGAATTTTATTTACTCCAAAAGTATGCATTTAATTTTTTTGAATTAAATAAAAAATAAAAGTGTATTATGATAAATATTTAATAAAATTAAATGTTGATAATTTTAATTTCACTTTTAGTAAGACTCTCAAACTAAAGTTGACATTGCAAATTTTAAGCAGTATGGATAAATATGAAATAGTAATTTGTATTTATTAATATTTCACAGAGATTAACATTACGGAGGAAGAAAAAAGTAAAGTAATGTGAGTAGACTCTTATTAAACTTTGGATTTATCCTACTTATTAATAAGAAAATTAATTTGCTTTCAATAACTATTTTTTCGTCCATATGTGTTTTTCTAATCAATCTAACATCTCAGGTAACGTTTTGAGCGTATAAAAGGAAAAAGATCAAAAAAAAAAAAAAAGAAGAAAAAGAAGGATCGAAGAAAGGACCGGCTCACGTGTGCAATGCGCGTGGTTTTAAAGAAACTCCTTTTAAGTCTTGCTAGGCTCCAAAAATCATAGACTCGGTTTCACATTGCTTTTAGCTTCAAATTTCATAAACAAACAAACAAACACACAGAAATCGTCTTTAGAGAAAGCAGAAAAGCAACCTTCCCCTCCCCCAAAACCACCCTCATCGCCTACTTTACCAATTTCACTTCTTTGAAATCGTACACTTCTCCCTTTGTTCTGATCATACACAAAAATTATACATGAGAGTGATGCCGATGGAATCACTGCCTCTGGGATTTAGATTCAGACCGACAGATGAAGAGCTCATAAGCCACTACCTGAGGCATAAGATCAATGGCCGCACTTCTGAGGTCCAAGTCATCCCCGAAATCGATGTTTGCAAATGGGAGCCCTGGGATTTGCCTGGTTTGTTTCTTACAGTAAACTCTCCCATTTGATTAGTCAACTCAAGTTCAAACGAGCTAATACCTAATAGTTTAAGTTTCTGGGGTTTGTAATGGAATGATTGGTGTTTCAGGGTTGTCGGTGATAAAGACGGATGATCCGGAGTGGTTCTTCTTCTGCCCTCGTGACAGAAAGTATCCAAATGGCCATCGTTCCAACAGAGCTACTGATGCTGGCTACTGGAAAGCTACTGGCAAGGATCGTACGATTAAGTCCCGAAAGTCGGGTATGATTGGCATGAAGAAAACTTTGGTTTTCTACAGAGGTCGTGCTCCTAAGGGTGAGCGAACCAATTGGATTATGCACGAGTATCGTGCCACTGAAAAGGATCTTGATGGAACCGCCCCTGGCCAGGTTGTTTCTGCTAAAAGATTAACTTTCCTTTTCTGAATTGAATTGCCATTTGATTATCTTCGCTGCCCTTTTTAATCACTTTGATTAGTTTTATTTACTAAGCTGAAATCTGTTCATATGTTGTCGAGTATCTTTGCTTAGTCCTTGGCCCATTGCCATAATTATCTAGTACGATTCTGATGTTCCATCTCAATGTCATCTAATTGTTTCTTTTTTCGGTGATGATTTAGGTAATCTTGGTACTTAGTATTAAGGTTCCTTCAGTTTCATTTTCACGTCTTTATTGGTTTCAACTAATTGGGCTCCTTTCTATGCTTTGCAGGGTCCCTTTGTTCTCTGTCGCTTGTTCCGAAAGCCAGAAGAAAGGATTGAGAACATAAAATGTGATGAAGTGGAGCCAAATGGATACTCTCCCTTCACAGCTAAGTCCTCACCTGATGACACATCGTCCGATTTAGTTGAAGAAACGCCAACTTCTGATGTACAAACCCCCAAGCAGTCGGAAGGTATGAAGAGGTGGTTGACTGATAACTCTGACAACATGCCTGCTATTGCTGTATTTTCTGCTGATAGCTGTGGAAATAGCCAAATGGCTTCTGATGTTGAAGATCATGGTATTGAAGTGACAGCTGCAGAGGTGAGAACTCATTTCTCTTTATCTGGTTTGCCGTATTATGAATTTCATCATCTAAGTGACTAAAGTTTGATATTGCAATTTAACTCTTTTTCATCTCTTTTCTTTTTAATATAGGCATATTCATTTCAGGAGGGAAATTCTGGTCAAGTTGATTATAAAATATTCTCTCCAGTGCAATCACATATTTATGCAGACCTTACATACTGCACAGATTCTCCTTACACTAGTGACTTCGGCAATGATCTTAATAGCTTCCGTTTCCATGATGGAACCTATGAACAAGACATGTCCCTCACAGAGCTGTTGGATGCCTTTAATAACAATGATAAGCATTCTTGTGGAGAGTCAATTATCCCAAAGGACTTTTCTCATGAAATGCAAACCAGGTTGGATGGGCATATGCCACGAGGAAACCTTCATTTTCAGGACATCTTTGCTTACAATAATGGACAAGCTGATATGGCTCAAACACAGGTTAGTGCTATATCTTAATCAAAACTAACACGGTTGGTGATGTTTAGCTGGTTTGTTTTTAAACCATTATGCCTCTAAGATGGTCAAATCCAAATTTTTAATAATTTATCTTTGTCACTTGGTAAAATTTAAGAGTTCCCTTCTTCCATCCTTTGAAATTCACTTAGCATGGTATCAATTATTGTTGATGGATACATAGATTGGATCATTGATGGACGAGCAAGTTGATAGCAAGGAGCCCTTACAGAGGCAAATACCATTTGGATCTCGCCAAGCTCAAGCATCATTCTTTTGTACACAAGTTGGAAGCAATCATGCTGATCATATTTTGAACGATCCTGTTATGCCAGAAGTTCCATCTGCCAATGATGCTGTCGGCTCATCCTCTGGTGCATTTCCTTGCATGAAAGAGTCAACAAATCAGATAAGTCCTGTAAACTATGGCAGTGATGTTGGTGGAACTGGAATCAAGATTAGAACTCGCCAGCCTCCTGTCCGACCATATTCGGACAATTTTAGTACTCAGGGTATTGCTCCGAGGAGGATCCATTTGCAGATGCATAATTTGATTGAATCTGACGAGAGCTGCCAGTCAAATGATGTTGGCCCCATTGGAAATAGAGAAGAATCTGCAGTGGAGGTGATTTTCATTCAGTGGTTCCTTGGTCCAAGCTGCTCATTCTCTTTTCTTGCTTTTGACATTTTGAACCTGGTTTAGTTTCCACTCTTGTCGATAGATATGTTTCGTTTAACAGGCTTATTCTTCTGATTAGAATCAAAATGGATAGTGTATTCAATAGCGAGCTTTAAGTTAATTAGACATTTTTAATTATCTAATGCAAAGTTCCATTTCTGCAGGTGGCAGGTGTTCAAGAAGAGGTTTCTTCCCGTGGAGAACACCATAAAGAGAAATCACTGCTCAATATCCACAAGAGCAGTGAAATTACCGCAGAACCTTCTGCCAATCTGAGGTTACGAGTTGGACGTGATGCTATCTTGAGGTCATCCGTTGATGTTGAATCTATCGGCTCTCCAATAGAATCCTCAAAAGATCAGAAGGCAATGCATCCAAAACTCGGCCACAATTCGTCAGTAATCTATATGATCAGCATTGCGCTGCTTTTAACTGTAATTGTGGCATTTGTTGGTATATGGAAAAGCCTTAAATTATGATATTGCTGCCTCCGCATGTGCTTGTAAATTGAGAGGAAATTAGGAGATCCAATATACTTCTACTTCCCTTAAAAAGGAACTACATAGTTCTGTAGATGACATTCATAGATATTAGTGAACAGTGTAGACAGATCATTGCTTGTCTTATATTTTATTGGATTCCTTTTTTCTTGGGATGAACGTAATTGTTACTTGTAGCCTGTGATAACTTTAGGTTATAATTGTAAAAAAGCTTTATTCAAAGCCTGAATTTTAAAAAGGGATATTAAAATGTTTTTAACTTTTAGCAAAAATAGTTGGATATTAAATTTTCTGTACATCATGATATATTGAACCGGGTTATATCAGTATTTTTGCTATGTGGTTTTCATATATTATATTTATGTCACAAGGGAATTTTAAGATTACTTTAAGGTATTTAATATTTTTAATTTATTAAATAATAAAATTCATACGTGACATAAATGTAATATGTAGCAGTTACGTGCTGATGTGACTCGTCGTGTCGTCCACATTAATAGAAAATTTAATATTGAGTTATTTTTGTTAAAAATTGAAAGTTACAGTATTTTAGCACTATTTTTTAAATTTGGATTAATATTATAAAATTAAGTAAAAGTTTGAAATTTTTTTTATAATTATCTAACAACTTGTCTTAAAATTTTTATGTAGGTGATACAAGTTTCACCACATGAGTTTAATATATTGCAATAACTTAATGTAATTGCGAGGTAGGGCTATCGAATGCGTGTGCTATTTATATAATGAGGGTACACTAAAACGCGTTGTTTGCCTATGGTCCTCAAGTCTTTTAAATTGGCGTTTAATCTATCATCCTTTCCTAAATTTCGTATGTTAGCGTGTGCTCTAACCTGACGGGTGTTTCATAAGTAAAGGTTAAAATCAATTGTAGCAGGTTATTAAAATTAGTGTATTTCAAAGTACCGATCTACAAAGAATATACTATTATTAATCCGAAAATAAATAAAATAAGGAAAACAAAATTTAATGAGAGATGATTAAATTATGAAACTAACTTAAGTAAGATAATTAAATAGTATAGAGAAATCAAGATAATAACACTTATATGAAATTTCAATTATCATATAAGATCTATTATTCTAGTCAAAATAACAGTCAACTTTGTATTTATACCCTCTTCTAAGGTACATATGTATATTCAACCAAGTAATTATTATCTTTTGATGCGGAATTTAACTTAATGAAACTCACCAAGTATAGTTAATCTCTTTATTTATGAAAATAGTCTAGTGCATAGATCATATTCAGCTCCTAGTCTTTCATACAATCTTTTATGTTAAATTTATAATGACTAGTCACAAACTCAATAATTAGGAGCAAGTAAGTGTAACTAAAAATAATTAAATCATGTATTAATAATTCAAGAATGCATCATAAGTTACATCCTTAACCCTATTTACAATTTGTAGCCACTTAACTTAATGAAAAAAAAATCATTCTTAATATAAAAGAAAGAAAGGAAGAAAGAGTTAGAAGAGTTATCACAGCATTGTCCAATCTTACTCCAAATCCATCCTTCATAGAAAAAATCGTTAAACTAATACTTATTGATAAAGGAAGTAGGCCTTGGTCCAACCTCTAGTACAACTGTTGAGCAAGTTTTACCTAATATAAAACTCTTAATATCTGCAAGTATACATATTGTAAACTTGTAGTAATTGAAGTATCGATCCCACGAGAAATTATTTAAAAATAAATGAATTTAACTTTGTCTATGGTTTTAAAATATGATTTGAAAATCAAAAATTAAAGCAATCAAACAAAATTGAGCTCTTAACCACTTAACAAATAAGCTGCCACAATAAAACAAGAATGACCAAATATGAGAGTCATGGATTTGTTCTATCGCTATTTTGTTCCTTTAACAACTTTTGATTCAATTTAGTGTCGATCCTAGATTTCCGATGGGTTGAAAATTATTTTCTCTCAAGACCTAATCATTTAACCCCAATTAATAATAACTAATTGATAACGAAATTCTAGATTTGCAATCTCTCGATTTATAGAAACAACCTAACATTTTCAACCAGATCTTAAGCAATCAATCAGATAACCGAGTTCTTATACAAGATCTCTCTTTGTATAATTATTAATTAGATATTTGTGTGACTTATTAGGTTGTTAACTCTCATCATCCAACCTAATCACATCACTTTTTACTCACTCTCTCAATTTATTATCAAAGTATAATCAAACACAAATATCACAACACCCAAAACATTGTATTGAAATCAAAAGTGTTCAAGTCACAAAATAAGTCAAGAACAAATTCTAATATGAAGTTAAAACATCATCAACTTACATAACATCTTCCAATTCAGTTTACACATTAAGTTTAATAAAAATAAAAAAGGGGAAGAAGGAAAATCTTAACTTGGAGTTGAATTTGCAAATCTGAAAAATGTTGGACAACTGATGCTCCTTTTGATCTTCCTTGGATTAACCTCAATTTGGTAAGATGGTGGCTACTTATTTTTTTTGTCTCTTTGTTGTTCTTTTATATCTTAGGGGTAATTGTAGGGCTTACCGAGGTCATTTTGTTCAAAAAATACCTTCAAACATCAAAAGATACCAAACAGATAGAGCCTGGAAATTGTTTATCAGGACTATGACAGGGGGGTCATGATCATGCCTTAGGATAAAAACCTTCTGTCATGATCATGACACTCCATGCATGATCATGACCTTGCCTTTTAGCCCAAGCATGTTCTAGCTTCCTTCAATCTTCAATTATTTGATTTTCAGCACTTATAAACACACCAAACAACTCAAGAAACATCAAGTTAAGATCCAAATCATGCTTTAAACCATACAAACAGTTAGAATATAAACAAACATTAAAAAAACATAGTTCTAAGCCTATACATATGGTGATCATCTAATAAAACACATAAAAACACTCTTAAACATATATGAAAACATAGTATAATTTACACCTACCAGCATCCCCACACTTAAACCTTTGCTTGTCCTCAAGCAAAAACTAAATACACAAACAAACAAAACAAACAAACATATAAAAACACATTCATAAACATTACAATATTAGTACCATGGCATTAAATTTTATGAAATTAACTTAATCTCAAACACAAATCATTCAAAATGTGCCAACACACTAACTTATTCCTTTCATGTTTAAGTACCTTGAATTGAATATACATATCAATCAAAACATTAACATGGTATTCCAAGACCTATGAAGCTTGTAAGCATGCATTTATTATTATTACTGAATTAAAAATGCAAACTATCACTAAGTAACAGTTCATGAAAGGTCTTTCTATTTTTAAAAGATCAGTAGGTTTATTTATTGTACCACTTTTTTAAAGATTTTCTTGAACGATAACTTAGTCTTTTGACACGAAGACGAACACCTTGTCAAGAATCCTTTAGTTACTCAATTAGGTCATTTTGTTTTATTTATCTTGGTTGGAGTGTCATTCTATCCTTTTAATACAAAAAAAAATATTTTGTCATTAATACCCCTAGTTACTCAGCTATATCACTACTCACGACTAGCTACTAGCTTTATTCTTAACCCAATATTTGTTTTAAAAAGGGCTAGTGGAATGATTATTTATTTAAAACATAATTTTTTAAACAATGTATGTAGCTTTCGCCTTCTTCATTTCTTTTTAGTCAATCATTCTCATGAAAGTGTACTAATAATGTTAACTAATTCAATTGACTATAACTATAATTGTATATCAATAAAAGTCATAAGGTGAAAATATGTGTCAGATCCTAATTATCAAATATATTCATCCCAAATATACTTAAAACACAACATTCATAAGTTACTATGCCTTTACAAATTA
>JANITW010000235.1:48431598-48454029 GCA_027564335.1 Erythroxylum williamsii
AGAAATATTACATAACATATTAAAATAAATTTAATTAATTCATCTTTAAAATTTATCTAATATTTAGTTATTATTAGTAATAAAGTATATCTATATTGAAATTAACATCTATACAAAATTTAGTTTTTATTTGAAAAAAAAGAAGCTAAAAGTAAAAAACGAAAACTAAAAATTACGACAGAAAAATAAAAGTAAAACCAAATATCCAAAAAAACATTTGTAAACTATCTTTTTAATTCAAGTTTTTATTTTTATTTATTAATAATAAAAACTTATTTTGATATATAAAAATAATATTTCAAATATGAGTTTTATTAAATTTTCATTAAAATAAAAATAAAAATAAAATATTGACAAGTTATTGCTTTAAACAAATAAGATCATTGTTTAAAGAAAAATATCTATTTTATTTTAATTATAATATAACCATTGATAGTTTTATGGATCTTCTTTTCATATTGTTAAATAACAAGGAAAGATTAAATACTGATGTTTTAATATGTTAATTGGGAATAGTTATATTATGTTTAACAAATATTAACAAAGTTACCACTATTACCAAATTCATGCCTAGAAACATTGATAAATTTGACTTTGCTTTTACTTTTTTAATATAAAATCATAGCAATTTAATGTTATATATATACACTATCTTGATATTAATGATGCATATTTTACAATTATGTGGAATAAAAATGAACTTATTAAAGGATTTAAACAATTTTTACTTTCAAAAGCTGTAAAACTTAAATGATGAGTAGATGTGTACAAGAATAAAGTTTTAGTGGGTGTGTAAGAGCCTACTGTTTTATTTTTTATTTGTTAACTCACGAGGTGTCCTAGGAGGGTCCCAATTATGAGAAGAAGCCTTTAAATCATCCACTCTTAGACTAATTCTCATTCGCACTGAGTCAGCCTGTAAAGGGTAAAGTGCTGGCCAAATAGATTTCTTCATTTCCAGTACTCGAACTCGAGACTTCTGATTAAGGGATGAGAGTGCTGAACCACTTACACCAACCTATTTAATTTATAAGAGCGTACTTTGAGTGAGTGTATGCACCGACAAAGTTTTAGTGGGTGTCTCGAAGTTCTCCGAGCTCTAGTGGGCATGTTCAAGCTTTCTAAACTCCAATGGTTAAGTTGAAGTTCTCCAAAGTACCAGAGAAAATTCCACATTTTGGTATTTCCATATATCTTAACTTTGCTCAAAGTGTTGTGAAGGAATTTCTTTTTGTGGTTAAATTTGCGACAATAGTTAGACCAATCAATCTGCTAAACTTGTCATTTCATAACCAATTCTTGTATTTGGGGTTCTAAACTAGAAGCATTATAAATTTTCTTCCTGTATATTATAGTAATAAGAGTATTAAGTTGCACTGCCAGTAATATCAAGATGAATATCGGCAAAACAAATTATATTGAGTAGATGTTCTCGTATGACAAAGCACAACATCATTTTAGATAATAGACCATAACATAATAATGAGTTCCCATCAAACGACAATATGTTAAGATTGTCAATTAATGAGTAACCTTCCATACGGGGGTTTCCAACTAGAAGAGTTAGAAATTATTTCAATAATTTGTTTTTTTTTAATGATTGGGATGGAAAGCCAACCAAAATAATTCATATGTTATTGATTTATGTCTTAATTAATACTAAAGATGAATCTTTTAGCAAGTACTTTCCATGTTTTGTTATTACAATTTGTTGAGTTATATACTATTTACTTAGGTTACATTGGGAAGAGTAGAATGAGAATTAGATTTATGTTGCTAATTATTTGTCTAATTATTAATAGAATTAGATTCCTCGCCTAATTTAAAGGAATTGTGACCTTTTTTACAATTGTCCAATTTTTTGGGTATTTGTAAAGAATTGCAATTTCAAACAACTTTAAACTAAATTATAATGATATGCTTATAATTCCAATTATTTGGTCCAACCATAACCTTTTTGTGTTAAATTCTTTCTATGATGATGTTGCTTGATATCCATTACTTATTACATGCATAATTTCAGTTGTAATTGGAATTAAGAATGTATTATAAATGAGTATTGTAATAAATTGTGCGATGGCTTAAGTTTGTCTCATACTATTTAAATATGAATTTCAAGTTATGTGAAAACTAATTTTCTAGTCACTTTTAAATTAGTGTTGAAAAGCAATGATGACTATAAGTATTGTTAACTCCTTACTTTTAATCGAATTATGTAACTTTTTATTCTTATTTAAAAAGGCATGTTGTGCCTTAAGTTTCCTTTCATTATAATTTGATAAAGCGAGACTTTAGTATGGAAACTTATATGTTTAAAATGTTTAAATGTTGTTTCTATATATGCTTATAGTTAGATCACTTGATGTATACTCAAATCAAATTAAGAGAGAGGAAGTTATCTAGTTGGATTTATCTATTAAAGTGGAGGTTATTAGTATTTATTATATAATGGGGTTTTTTTATTAGTAGAACATAATAATTTTTTTGGGTATAAAGTAGTAGTATTTTTTATAGATTAAAGTGGTATTTATTGTATAACAGGCTTATATTTTTCTAAAATTAAAATAAGGTTTAAGGAAGTCAAGGCAATATAAGTGGGTATATAAAAGGCTTGAAAAAAAAAGTCACCCAAAACTAAATAAGCTAAATAAAAGCATTAAAGCAGCTAACCTAGACTTCTAATTGACAAACTTATCAAATTAAGCAATTGAGATTGTTAATATGAGTTAAAGTCATGTTCAGTAGGGAGATAGGATTCAATTAAGAGGTAACATCTATGAAAATTTGGTGTTGAAGCTTGAAATTCCTTCATTATCAGTTAAATTCTATATTTTTTTTAATCATTGAGTTGGTTTTGATTACATTTTGGAGGCCATGCTTCTTTTTGTGATCCAGTTTAAAGTTTTGGAGATGAAAATAGATTGGTTCAGAGATTTCTTTTGAAAACCTCTAGTGTTTCTTTCTCTTCAAACCACATATACACCATAGCTAAAGGCAAACTTTTAGATGTAAAAGTGTCCTTTCACTTAGATCATCTAGTTTTTCACCCATTTCATAATTTTTGGTCATTCTATTTCTGAGCAGAAGTTGTTTTCAATAGAGGCTGAGGAGAATTAACATTGAAAAAATAATGGGAAAACTTATAAAGTTGAAATACGAGAGAGCCACCTTTGTATCTTTAGCAGTAAGCTATAAGATAAACATTGATTTTGGTAAGTTGAATTTGGACTAGACTAAGTCAAAACATCTAGCCCTCTTAATTGCTACTTATGGTTACCGAAATTGAACGTCAGATTCCGTTAACCTAGCGATTGAATCAATTAATCTCTAGTTGCGCACCTAGAAACTAACGAATTCAATTAAAAAGACAGATCTGAAAATATTCAATGTTCATCAATAATCATAAAAAGTATCCAGAAAATCTCACCATAATAACATGTAACATGGATCCCTCAATCAAGATAAGAAAATTTAGTTACTCATACTTGAATTGAAATTAAAAAAAATAACAAATCCATATGTCTCCATAGCTGGTTCTTTAGAGAAAGAAACGAAAATATGAAAGGAAAAATTGCAGAAACGTAAAGACAACAATAAGAAAACAGCAGAAAAGAAATCCTATTCTAAACCTAACCTAAAACCTACCTTAAACCTACGATTATACTACTAGAAAAGTACAGAAACGTGGACAAGAAAAGAACAGAAGGTGCAGCCGCCCAAGAAGAATAGACGATGATCCCTTTAACCCTCATCCATATGTTTATATGTGTGGCAATCACTAAGTCTCCTATTGTATGTGAATCTCCTCATTATCTTCTCCTTGATTTTGTCCAGATTAAGTGGTCTTCTATTTTCGGCGGGAGACTTCTTGGAAAGAGGGCAAGAGGATCTTGGACGATTGTGTTTTAATTGGAAACAAATTCTGAAATTTCTGCAGACTCCAGATTCCATCCTTAGGCGTGCCCACGCCTAATTTCTGAATTTCGTCCAGATTGGGAATTTCGGATTTCTTTCCTTCTTTTGCATCTTTTTGATCCTTTTTCGTCCTTAGAGTGTTGAAAACCATCTGTAAACAATTATAGAATAATTTCATTAAATTCGGATACCAATTTCAACACCTTAACACTAATTAGGCCCAAAATATATGCAATTTAAATGACTTAACACATAAAGCACACAAGATCAGAATGAGGATAAGCCATGGAATGGAGGGATATCTTCAGATTTAGCAAGCGTCATTCAACAGGAAATAAGCAAAGCAATTAAGGGCAAGGCTGCTGTGGATGTAAAATATTCAGGATTTCAAAATTATGCAGGTAATGCTACACACTCTGTGAACATGGCTTCTAACTATCCTAATTCCTGGCTTATTGATTTAGCTGCTTCCACACACATGATGAATGACCTGAAACTTTGCACTGGGTATGTAACTAACACAAATGTTTATGATCATGTGATTCTCCTAATGGAACAAAACAAGAAGTTGCTCACATTGGCTATGCATAAATAGGGGGCAAAATCACCCTAAGAGAAATATTGCATATGCCTAATTTCTTCAAAAACTTATTGTCAGTTAATAAACTCACTACATAGAATGAAATTGCTGCTATTTTCCTATCTAACAAGTTGTTTTTGCAGGACCTTCGAACTAATGATGTCATAGCAATCATCAAGGCAGTGAAAGGATTGTATGAGTTGATTACCGAAACCTTCCTACCATCCAATACCCTAAAAGGTCCCTCCTTGAAGTTTTACAATTTTGAAAATATTGCCCTCAATGTTACAGTAGCTTTTGATTTATGGCATTTTAGGCTAGGGCATGTATCCAAGGAAAAGTTACAACACATCAATGAAGTCAAAATTTCTGTTCCTCATAAACATGAATGTCAAATATGTCCTTTAGCCAAACAACATAGAAAATCGTTTCCCAAACATGAGATACACACAAATAAACCATTTGAAATCATTCACATGGACCTATAGGGACCCTACAGTATTCCTACAATGAATGGTTTGCATTATTTCCTTACAATTGTGGATGACTACTTTAGAGCCACTTGGACTTTCATACTCAAACACAAACACCAAACCCAAATAACCATACTACAGTTTCTTAAAAACATTGAGAGACAATTCAGAACCCAAATAATGAAAATACAAACAAATAATGGGAGGGAATTCATTAACCAAGAATACACCAACGTGTTTAAAGAAATGGGAATCCAACATCAAAATAGCAGCCCATACACACCGCAACAGAATGGGGTAGTAGAAATCAAGCATAAACATCTACTCCAAATTACTAGAGCCCTACTCTTCCAAGCTAAGTTACCTAAAGGGTATTGGGGAGAAGCATTGCTTACAGCTACATACCTTATAAACCGAATTCCAACCAAAATCTTGGGATGGATGAGTCCTTTTGAAAAATTGCACAAAGAAAGGCCTAGTTATGAGCATGTAAGAACCTTTGGCTGCTTATGCTTTGCATTGGACAAAAACCCAACAGAACCAAATTGGATCCTAGGTCAAAAAGATGCATTTTTCTTGGATACATGCCAGACTATAAGGCCTATAGAGTCATGGACCAAGACACTAAAGTAGTGTTTTTATCAAGAGATGTGATGTTTTATCAGAGCAACTTCCCTTATGCAGAACAAAACCTAAACACTACACAAGCACCAGACCAACTATTTTCAAGCATGCTGACCAATGAAGAAGCAGATTATCCTACACAAACACCTACCATAGTTGCCACACCACAAACTGAAACAAATTCCCAGCCATTTGATCATTACCTACCCGACTATTCACCAAACCAAGACACAATGCCAATTGTTCCCACACAAAGAAGAAGCAGCAGAACCCACATACTGTTGGGCGTAGCGGGTGTATTTTGTGAAAAGAAAAAATAAAATGAGCAAAATCGACACAAGATTTTTAACGTGATTCACCCTTAACTTTGGACTACGTCCACGGACAAAACTCAGAATATTTCTTCCACTATTACAAATAATGGGTATACAAAGATAAAACCAAAATAGTGGCTCACAAGGTGTTTCCAACCTAAATATACTAACCTCACTATTTTGTCACTCACCAACTCTTTAGGAATATATTTCCTAACTTCAGAGCACTTGATTTACTCTGGTTATCTCTCTGAATTTTTCTCTCTGTACTTTCTGAAGCAGGGAGTGCCTTATATAGGCACTCCACCGTGTAAGACAGCTGCAGGACAGCTATCTTTTACATATATTCAACAATTACAACTACGGCACCGAATGTGAAAAGATGAGATTCCCTCCATGTGGGAGGGACCCATCTTCAACACTGGGAGACGTCGCTTCATATTTTGGATAGCGCTCCTATCTCCCAACTGTAACTCACCATTAATTTTTTGTGAAGAAAAAATGGAGACATGAATCTTATATATTATACACACGATAAAAGTCAAATTAAGGCCGAGCTAACAGTATAAAGATACAAAGAATGATAACTAAAGCACTATTCCTCTAACAATTCATTATAATCTATTCCAATAGTAATAAGTAATAGTTTTATTGGAAAAAAGTTCAAAAAAAATAATTAAATACTAAAAAGAATTTTTGAAAGGGGCAAAAATTTGGGTTAAAGAGTAACAAGATTAAAAAAATGCTCTAACAAACATTTCTCAGTCTAAAACACAATCTCCACATTTATAAGTTCACTGTCCACCATAATAACTGCATGAAAAAATTTTAGGCTATGTTTAGTTAAGTGATTATTAATAGAATGAAATAATAATTCATCATTTAGGAGGAGAGTTTATAATAGAATGGAATGAAATATGATCGAAGGGGAGGATTTCACGTTACAACACATTCTATCCTAAACAGTAAAAATAAGTTACCTTCAATTTGGGAGGTTAAAATGAGATATAAAATGATAAATAACATTTCACTATATTGTATTATAAATCCTTCTTTTAAGCAATATTTTACTATATTATATTATGAACCTTTCTTTTCCTTGCAAACAACAATTTTCTAAAATTACATCCATTTACATTCCATTCCATTATAAACTATTTTATTTCATTCCATTCCATTAAAAACCTCACATCTAATCAAACATAATCTTAAGGTGAATTGTTGGTGGCAATCTATGACCATCCTTACCAAGTAAGACAAAAATATAATAAAGAATATTGTAACTAGTATTGAGAAATATGCAAATTATGCTAAAAACAAAGTTCTTCCCTCCATCTTCTACATCTGCATTTCCATATTCTTTATTTTTTATTATTCCCTCCATCTTTACAAAAGACGCGGATATAATTGTTCAAACTTGAAGAAAAGAATGATCACTTTTTTTTACAACATATTTGTTCCATCCATTGTTTTGTTAACATTCATTTTTTTCTTCTTCCTTCCATGTCCATTAAAGAAAATCATGTCATTTATAGTTGACATGAAAACTACAACTTTATTTCTACAACTTATAATTGGAACAATTTATTTTGTTTATCTACTTGTCTATTTATTGCTTTTCTAAAAAGAGTGAATTAGAGTTTCAAAACAAGAATAAGAAAGAGGATCACACATTCTAAATCTTGCCTATGTATACTTTAAAATTGAAATATCAAATTTGAGTACAGATCATACCAAACCTTAATGCCAACTACACTAGCACTCTGTTTGTCCATTATCATGTCTTTGTCTAAAAACATCGTCATTCCTTACAAACAAGCAAGATATACATTTTTAATGGAAAAATATTGGCTGGATGGAAGTAATACGATGGCTCAATACAAACTATACTAGAACATAGCAAATATATTACTTCTAGTTTAAATAAAAGTACTAGTTATAAATAATAAATATCAAAAAATATTTAAAATAAAGTTATAGTTTTAGAATAAGATAGGAAGACCATGAATAAGTTGTAAAAATACCAAGCATTAATGTGATGTATATGGATTAGCACATGGTTATTTACTAAAGTTTGTCAAGAAAAGGTTTTGTCTAACATGGTTAATACATGTTTGAGTGGTCAACCTTGCAATAAGTTATGCCAATTATATTTTTCTAAAAACTTAGATAAATACATGAATGTGCGATCAGCAATGATCTTGATGAAAAATTTAGTGATAAATGATGAAATGCATGATTTAGTAGATAACAATGAATAAAATTGTATTTGTAAAAGGTTTTCTTTAACCTAGTTTGGTGCATGGCCATATAATCAACTATGTTATATTTTTAAAACGTGTAGAGAAACGTGAAGTACATAGATTAATACATGATTGAGTATGAAACTATATGCATTAATCCTTTTTAAGATAATTAACTACATGATTGTATGGTCAAAAGTGTTGTAGTTTAAATTTTGGTACGGACTTATGTATGGGTCGTGTTATGATATTTTGAATGGGCTATAATATGATGTCATGTGTGACCCATGTTTCAATGTCAAATGGTAATGATAATGTATGAGCCCTTATTAATTATAAGGGATAAGGGAGTTCAAGATAACTACCTATAAACCATGTTTATGAATGATGACAAAGCATTGAAGAATTGCATTTAGGTGTCAACTTTTTCAATACCCACTAATAGACATGACATGTATTTTTAACCCTGTATTGTCATTCCCAACTATAATAATTAAATTTATAATCCTAATTTTTTTTGCTAAAACATTACCTATATTAATTATCTAACCCAATGTAAAATATACAAGTAAGGGAAAACTGATTGAGACCCTCCAAAGCTCTTTAATCTATTACTTTAATATTATATATATCCATTACATACAATGCACAAGAATTAACCTTGATCATTCTTTGCATTTTTCTTTGAATCTATTCCACCCATTTTTTATGCAAATACTCATAATATGAGTATTGTATAGTAACAAGCAAAAGGAAAATAGGTAAATATTGAGATAATGGGAGTGAAACTTTGGTTATGTAAATTCTTGATCAAAATTATGATTATGATAAGGAATATATACCCATTGAAATTCTAGCTCCAATTTCTCAATGTTTTTATATGTGCACAATGGATCATTTGAAGATTTGGATTATGATATATGATTAAATTTGGATAGAAGTGAGCAATGAGGTGAATATATAAATATAGAGGGTAGTGAGAAAGGAACTTTGATTATGTAAACTCTTGATGGAAACTAGGATTATAATGAGTATATACATGCCAAAGTTCCTTCTTCCATATTTCAATATTTATATTTATCGATATATCCTTTAAAATATAGTAATATTGAGATAACAGAGAATTAACTTTGGTAGTGTAAATTCTTGATCAAAAGTATGATGGTGTTAAAAGGAATATATATCTAACAAATTTCCTTCTGTAGTTACTCAATAATTTTACCTATGCAATATGTCTTTTCATAATTTTGTACATAGGAATATATTTAACCCATTATTATTGTCGAAATGTTATTGATTTTCTAGGATATAATTACCCATAAATGTATAAATGTTAACTTTTTATCTATTTTATCAATGTAGTTCTAAATACAATGAAGTGGTGGTTATCAGACCTACTAGTGAAACCACTGAATAGCTGAGGCATAAAATGTAGATTATTAAAAGTGTATATATATTCCTAATGATCAAGGCATGGTTATGGAGAAAGAAATGCTTGTAGGGATTGTTGTTGGAGGTATATCATGATTTATTGATACAGTGAAGCCTATTGAAGGTTCCTTACGTTTGACATATGCAACAGTATTATAATGCATTGCTATTTGTTGAAATACATCAAACAAAAAAATTCCACACTTGTTTTGTGAGATAAATATTTGATGTCTTCATTTTGAGTAGACAAAAAATTGTAATTATATTTTAATATAAATAATAAGACAAAAAGATACTGCTTTTGTAATTATTGATAAATTAAAGCTGCTAGAAGTTGCAAAGCTTACACCTATAATTGTTGTTTGAATTGAAATTTCAAACCATTAGCAATGTAATAGTTTGTTTTTGGTTACCTTTCATATATTATTTTAGTATATATTATATAATTGTAAGAAGGATAAGGATAAAAAAACATATTAGTTATAAATTTGTGAAAAAATTATCCAATTAATGAAGTCCTTAAATCTGTAGACAAGAAATTAGTTTAAAGTACACTAGGAACTTCAAGTGTTTGTGCATCTTTAACCTTGACTATTGGTGGAATTTTCCTAAAGTTGATCTCTAATCACCATAGCAAACTATTAATTAAGCACGTCTCATATGAGGAGAGTAGGAAGGTGGTCTTTAGCTTTAACCAAAATAAGGCACCTGGATTAAATGGATTCAATTCTTTCTTTTATCAAAAATCTTAGGAACAACTTAAAAGTAATGTCTGTGAAGCAGTTGTGAAGTTCTCCAACTTCAAGATGATAAGGGCTTAGAATAAAAACACATTTGTGTTCTTCAGCCTTAAGAGAAATAAAGCACATGAACCAAATGGGTTCAATGCTTTCTTCTATTAAAAATCTTGGGAATAGCTCAAAAGTAATGTTTGTGAAGTAGTTATGAAGTTCTTCTCTAGCTTCAAAATGATAAAGGCCTGGAATAAAAAACAAATTTGTGTTCTTCAAACTTAACCAAAAGAAAGCAACTAGACCAGATGGGTTCAATACTTTTTTTTAATTAAAAATCTTTAGAACAAATCAAAAGTAATATCTGTGAAGCAGTTGGGAAGATCTTTTCAAGCTTCAAGATGATAAGGATCTAGAATAAAATCACATTTGTGTTCAAAGCCTAAATCTATTAATCCGACATCATTAAAGAAATATAAAACCATATTCTATTGTAATATCTTTTCTAAGATCATTTCTAAAATTCTTACTAATAGGCTCAAGTTGGTCTAACCAGATATTGTGAATAATACGCAAGCAACTCTAACTAAGTGTAGAAAATTTAGAGATAATTTATTAATTTCCCATACCTATTTAAGAACTATCATCTAGTGGGATAAGGAAAGAATTGTGCTTTAAAATTCAACATCTATAAGGCATTTGACAATTTAGAATAGAGATCTCTTATTCACTCTCTAAATCCTCCAAGTCTTTAGGAGTCATTCATCTCTTAGATTAACCAATGCATATCCAATCGCTTTTAATGTGCTTGTAAAGAAGGAAGCTTCAAACATCTTTAAAGGAGCTAAAGGTATTTGACAAGAGAATCCACTATCTCCTTACTTTTTCACAATTTTCATTGAGATCCTCTGAAAGATTATTCATCTTAACTTTAGTAATGAGAAAGGTTTCACATTTTATATGAAATGTGATTAAGAACAGAATACTTCCTCAGCCTTTGAGGATGATCTCCTTTTATTTTGTGGATCTCATATTTATTGTATTCCTTTTCTAAAGAATTCACTATAGGAATTCAATTTCCTCTCAGGATCATGTATCGATAAGAAAAAAAGTTTCGTAAGGCTATTACTGGAAAGTCCTCATTCTACTTATGAGTTTAATTGCATTATTGGCCTAGCACTTAAGTTCCCTGCCCCCATTTATGTACTTAGGTGTTCCCATCATTTTGAGGAGAATCTCCCCTTTATGATTTAATAGGAGAAGAGTGGAGAATTGGGTTAATAAAAGACTCTTATATACTGTTACAATTAATTATCTTAGTTCTCTCTAACCTATACACATACTAGTCTTCTCACCTCTTACTCCCAGGGAGGATATGCAAGGATATAGAGGGAAAAAAAGGGAGGTTTTGGATGATTTTGAAACCTTTTATATTAGGTAATCTAATATCCTTATGCATGAAGATAATCAATTCGGTTGTTGTTATATATCCGGATAGTCCAAAGTCTCAATAGTTAGCTCTCGATCTTCCAGTCGAAAAACAATGTCGATGAAGACGTGTTGGTGCGCTATTTCATGGTGGGGATTGTAACTTTCCATGAGAAACACAAATCTTCGCAAAGTCGTAAGACCATATATGAGGGTTGATGCCTGCCCAGTGCCGAAAGATGAAGGCAGTTGGTGACTTGATGATAGGGGAGCCGGCGACCGAAGCCCTGATGAACGGCGGCTGTAACTATAACAGTCCTAAGGTAGCAAAATTCCTTGTTAGGTAAGTTCCGACCCACATGAATGGCTTCCTCGCCTTTGGATGCCTAGGTATTCACCGTAAGCCTTTCCTTGTTTGAACCTCGCCCTTAACTTTAAGGTTAAGGCTATGTCATTCTAAAGTGCTACTAAACTAAATTTTTTAGGGCTATACCGACTCGAACTGAAGACCTTCTCGGTAAAACAAATTAAACTAACATTCTTAAGACCAAAGAGTGGGGCGGAAAGGGAAGAGGGACAAAGCTCTCCACTCTTGGTTTTCCTACTATAGACGGTCTAATACTGAAGAGCCACTTCAAATAGGTTCATTGCTCTGATCTAGAATACGATTAATCCAGCATGGGCTACATGAGCTCCCAATAGTTTATCGGATAATAGAGAAGCTTTCTAGAAATTTCCTATAGGAAGGGGACGGAAACACGAAACGATATACTAAGGTGTGTTGGGATAGCAGTTGTCTACCAAGAGAGGAAGGGGGTTTAAGGATACTCCCCTTACAGTTGGTGAATAAGACTCTTTCTATTAAGAGGTTATGGAGAATGGTAAGTGAAAAGGATTCGTTGTGGTTAAAATGGCCCCATGAATTTTATCTAAGAGATATATCTATACGTTTAAGCCAAGGCATGATTCTTCTTCAAACATGTCTCTGATCTTGAAGCTGAGGGATATTCTTCAGTCCTTTATCCGAATCAGAATTGGTGACAATTCAATCACTTAGGTTTGGAATGATAATTGGAGCTCTCTTGGCCCTTTATATCTTTTCCCTAACTTCTCTAACTTTTTTCACTTTTTACCCGACAGGAAGTAACTAGTCATGCACTAACAGGTGTTCGGTTACTTTACAGAGTTGCCTTCCAACTTGTCTTTCCAAAGCCAATAAAAAAGCAATCTGGTTAAGACATTCTTCAGGCTTGTTCACAAATAAATCATATAGAGATTTGCATAGACACACTCAGCCCCTAAAGTTAATTGATATAAATTGGTTTGGAATAAGTACCCAACTCCTAAGGTGTCCTTTGTGTTTTGGCTATCAGTGAAGGAGCGGCTGTCTACACTCGATAAACTTAAGGGTGACTCCATTCCTCGAATCAACCTGGACTGCAGATTGTGCGTGTCATGTCCTGATTTCATAAATCATTTGCTCTTCGGCTATCCTGACTCCAAGCTGCTCCAAAAAGATATCTTATTTAGATGTGTAATTACACGTGGAGTCAATGGTTGAAGGGCTATGATTCAATGAGCTTTAGACACTCAGTTTCTAAACAAGGATGAACTCCATCATACAGCTCTAGGTTGCTTGGCATACATCTACTGGTGGGAAAGAAATCAAAGAGTGTTTAATAACGTTAAGAGGGATGTTAACTCATCAATGATGCAAAGAAACATCACAATGATTCCGGAAATGACTCTGGGAAGAGGATCGAGCTTATCTCTTTCGGCGTATGGGCTCTATATAGAATCTACAAAACAAAAACCGAACGCCACAGCTGGTCACAAATATAAGCAACTACGCTTCACTATGCTTTCTGGGGTTGTTTCCTTTTGTACTAACCTGGCTTTTGCCTTGATATGACACTTAATTTCCAAAACAAATTCTTCATAACATTGAAAGCTAAAGCATCGAAAGAGCATTTCAATCTTCATAAAATTCATATCTAAAGTGCCGGCTCCCAGCCTCATGTTAAATGGTCACACAAGGATATAAAGCTAGTCACAGAGGAACAATCTGAACAACAGAATGTAAAAGAACTCCTAAGTCCTAACGACGAAATATTTTATTTCCATATCATATCAGACAGGACGAAATCCAATTAGGCACTAAAAATTAGCTTGCTAGGATTCGGCATAGATCGAGAATAGGACCAAACATTTCTAGAGTTGTGCTTTCCATGGACACATTACATGAATATAAAGTAATCCAGAGACATTACCTAATATGATCTTAAAATAGAAGAAAAAGAATGATAGAGTTTACTGAAAAGCAAGCCAGACTAGTACAACTTCCACCTTGGCTCCCTACTGGCGTTCTATCTGAATGGTTACATGACTGATATTATATTCTCTCCTAATATAGTCTATAACTTTGTCCAGTACCATGTCAGCATCAGCTCCCGGCTTGATCTTAACATGACAAGCCAACAAAATCTTCCCGACAGTTATAGCCCAAATGTGCAGTTCATGAACAGCAACAACTTCATCCATATCACAAAGACCCTTCTCAAGCTTAGTAGCATCTATCTCTCTTGGGGTACTCTCCATCAAAACTTCCAAAATGTTCCGCAACATCTTGATTGTTGTGCCCAAAACAATTACTGAGAATACGAGGGTGCATATCAAGTCTATTATCTTCCAATCTGGTTTATACCATATGATTGCCCCGCCAATCATCACCCCAATACTTTGAATGGAATCTCCCAATACATGAAGATAAGCCCCTTGTACGTTAATATTCACATGCTTCTTTTTCTCAGATGCATCTTTTGTCTTTTCTTCACCCTCAGAACAAGTTTTAAGCAACGGCTCACAAAGATTTGTTTCACAAGTATCATGGTGCTCTTTTTTTTTGGATACTCGTTCCTGCTGATGATGAGAGTGATCTACTTCATCACGGCGATGACGATGATGATGATGTGTAGCTACGACTAGCCCATGTCCATGTTCATGATTATGATCATCGTTTTCATGGTGACCACCAAAACCATGAAGATGTCCGTGGTCTCCATGGTGTCCATGTGAATGACCCAATAAGAGGGCCATGACAACGTTAACCACTAGACCGAATGCTGAAACAGCAAACATGAGAAAGCCCTTAACTTCACCTGTATCATTTATAAGTCTAACAATGGCTTCATACACAAGGATTCCAGCAAGAAGCCAGATCATCTGAATGGAGATAAGAGCACCGAGTATTTCAATCCTAAAAAACCCATACGATTGGCGTGGAGTAGCTTCCCATCCTGAGGCCCAAAGTGAAAATAAGGAGATTGCAAAAGCTGCAACATCTGATAATAGATGAGCTGCATCAGTTAATATTGCAAGACTGTTGGCTTTAATGCCTCCAACAACTTCTACAGTCATAAAAATGAGACAAAGCACAACTGCTATGAGAAGTTTCCGCATGGAAGTTGAACGCTCCTTTGCGTCTTCGGAACTAGTTTTAGAATCTGAAAATCCACATGCTGCTCCCCCACAAATCTTACCCCCAGCCAAGCTTGTCTCTACAGGTGGTAGATCTCTAAAAATTTCGATCATGTGTGGATGTTCAGAAGTTGGAACTTCCATCTGAATGTAAAAAAGACAATAATTATGATGCAATGAGCAATGATCCATAAGGAATGAACAAATAAATTTTAATTTAATCGAACTACTTCAACAACTAAAGAGAAAGGAATACATATTCAAGTATTTTAGTAGCTATTTTCATCAAATCTTAGTGAGAAATATTGAAATTGAGAAGTTCATGTTCGAAAAAATCATGTTGGTGTTTTCTCCAAATCAATTTTCCTTTACTCTTTTTGTTTGGGAGAGTTTGAGAAGGGAAAGTGAGGGGGTTTGATATCCTGCATCTTCAGTATGTTCACAAATACAGTTGAAAAAGAAATTTGTGCTTTAAATCATATTATCGCTAAAGAGAACACAAACACACACACACACACACACACACATATATGTTTGTGTGTATATATATATATGCATGTATGTATGTATGTATATAAGGCATCTATTTCCAGAAAGCATTTCAAACATTATTAGGTGTTGAGAGGGCATATCATGTCTATGATCTATAACACAGAGAAGCCATTCGGAAATAAGACACGGATCAAAAGCCATAATTTCCTTCAAATGGTTAAGAAACATGAGCATGGAATTAAATAACAAGTAATGATGAAACAAACAAAAATTCAAAGTATGAGCATCAAAATCCGAGTTGAAAAAACAATTATGGAGTAGGGACTTTGAATTTATACATTTCCATTTACTGAACATTCTGAAACTGATTGAAAGATTATAAGTCAAACCTTAAAACAATACTCTTAGAACCCTCGGAACAAAAAAAAATAGGAGAAGGTATATGGAAGAATATATTGAACACAGACATTACCTCGATGGACAGATAGAGCAAAAGGGAACAAGCAATCAGATGCGGATCAAAAATTAAAAAAGTATAGCAGGGAACACAGAGGAACCATAAGAGGATGGAAAAGCAAGAAATTCACGAGAACCGTGAAGGGATATCACATCAAACTTGTGCAACACAGATAAAGGATGTTATATTTCTGCAGCGTTTTATAATGTAAATTAAACGAATTAGAGTACGAAACCAAATCTTTGATTCAAAGATCTCGGAAAGATAAAAAAGGCATCAGTTCCATGGATAAAGCAGTATAGTAATAACAGAAAGTAGGGGAAAAAAAGAGAGAGAGAAGGTAAGAGAAAGATAACCCTTGAGGATGGGGCTGATTGGCTGGAGAAATCCGTGTTGTTAAAGCTCATTGAGAAGAAGAAGTGAAGGACTTTATGGAGTGTTTTCACGTTCTGATGGTTTGCCTGGATTTATTTATATGGGACAAATAATTTTGTCCCATATAAATAAATATTGGAGTAATGTCTTTCCCTTATCGGCTTCCGTACCTTTCTGTCTTGTATCTCGTCTGTACATATTTGACGAGTAGCGCAGAATGCATATTCATTAAATTGTTTGTCTGCTACTAAATCATTGCCAACTAAGGGCCTCCATGCTTTTCATAGCTTAGTATTTGTAAAATAGTTAAGCGCTACAACTTATTTAAATGTGTTTAATACAATCGAAGAAAGAATTATATATGACCCAAATGTCAATTGGCATAATATAGGATGTTTAGAATTTGTGTTTGTTACGACAACGACTAAAAAATATCAAAATCTTGAATGCTTATCTAATTCAAATGTCATAATACAGTAATTTGACTGTTCCAAAACACTTTATTTAAGAAGGTAAAGTGTCATTGAAAGACGAATTAAGATATTAAAATTATTAAAAGCATGTTAAGCTAAGATGACTTCAAATTGTCAATCATCATCGTACGAGAACAAGGTAAAAATATGTTTTTTATTTACTTTGTGCATAACCTGACAACGCAAATTCTGGATACAACGACCCAATTCCAATTCACAGAATGTCCAGGACAATGCTGACACGTTCAAGAATATTATTATCAAGTACTGAAGTTGATTTTATGTTTTTTTTCTTTTTTTCTGGCAGGCGCCACTCAACTAGTGGTTTAGGGTTTCAATGGTGGTAGACATCAACCAACATAAAATCTTTCGTGTCTGTGTTAACAACATATCAAGTTATCAGATGTCTTGGCGCAAAACATTACAAACACTAATAATGAAAACTTGATGAGAATACTGGTGACACATTTGATTTCCACTAAAAGTTTTATGCCTTGCAGTAAGATCCAGTTTTATTATTCTAACATTGCATGCCAATATCGGATGTTCTTATTGAATATAAGCATCAATCTCAAATTGAAATTTGTGCTGAAATTTTGAGGCCACATCTGATCTAACGTGCAGCAAAATAAATGCATTTTTTTATTTTTCAAAAGACATGAGTACTTAAATTCTATAATATGATTAGTGTACAAAACATAACATAATATAAATCATAATTTGTAACTCATTATAAAATAAGATATTTTATCATTTTTTTCTAAATTGTTTATAAAATCGACCCATCTTAACTACTGTGACTGAACATATATCTATCTTCTAACGATATCTGCAGAGAAAAAACTCTAGAATTAATGTAAAGAGAATTATGTAGGAATTGTTAACTATCTCATAACCTAACCCATTTATAGTAGGATCTAGACCTTTAAATAATTTATTGAAAGGTCTAGATCCTAAATATGTTCATAGTCGGTCCTACTTATGATTAGATCTTTAGTTCTTTAATTAAATATTTTGTATTCATAGATCAAGATTATCTTGTAGTAACACATTATGACCACTTAAATATTTTAGAATATTAAAATGATTCTGATTAACCTTTTTTAGCATAATTTTTTTCATATAATTCAATCTTTTAGTCATATAATATTATGATTAAACATATAATATAAAATTAATGTCTACTCTATTTGAGTCCAACCATATTAATTATCCATTATTAATAATTGATTTTATTAATGACTAATATATGCTTAATTGGTTATGAATTTATTCTATCATACTGAGTGATTAGTGCTATGAGAATACTTAAGATACTCACTTTAGTTCATATTTGATTTTAGGCACAATTCGGAAGTGAAGGAGCTAAAGTGAGTCAAAACTGCCTTTAGGATGAGGTACGACCATGATGACTTTTTAGTTATGTCGTTTGGATTAACGAATGCACCAGCTGCTTTTATAGATTTGATGAATAGGGTATTTCCAGAGTACCCAGCCAAGTTTATGATCGTATTTATTGATGACATATTCATATTGGTGTACTCAAAAAGTCAGGAGGATCATGTAGAACACCTTCAATTTGTACTACAAACCCTACGAGAGCACCAATTATATGCTAAGTTCAGTAAGTGCTAGTTTTAGCTTGATAAGGTTACTTTCTTAGGTCATATCATCTCACCTGAAGGACTTAGTGTGTATCCTCAAAAGATTGAAGTTGTTACTAATTGGATACCTCCCACCACTGTGACAGAAGTCAAAACTTTTCTTGGATTAGAAGGTTGTTATAGGAAGTTTGTTGAAGGATTTTTCCAAAATAGCAAGTCCACTAACCAAGTTGACATGAAAAGAGGAGTAGTTTGAGTGGTCAGATTCTTGTCACCTAAGTTTTGATGAATTGAAAGAAAGGCTGACAACAACTCCTGTACTCGCATTACCAACGGAAACTGGTGGATTTGTGGTGTATAGTGATGCCTCGAGACATGGATAAGGGTGTGTACTTATGCAGAATGATAAGGTTGTAGCCTATGCTTCTAGGCAATTAAAGAAGCATGAACAAAACTACCATACTCATGATTTAGAATTGACAGCAGTAGTTTTTACATTGAGAATATGGAGGCATTATTTGTATGATATTCCTTGTAGGATTTTCACTGATCACAAGAGCATGTAATATTTGTCTACTTAAAAGGAACTGAACATGAGCCAGAGGCGGTGGTTGGATTTAATAAAAGATTATGATTGTACAATAGAGTACCATCCTAGAAAAGCTAATGTAGTGGTAGATGCCTTAAGTAGGAGACCTACTAGTTTGATAGCACAACTGAAAACGATATATCTTCCATTTCTAGTGGAAATGAGGTCTTTATGAGTGAAATTGGATATGACAGATTTAGCGGCATTAATTGCTACATTTCACTTTGCCCTATCTTGGTGGATCAAATGAGAGAAGGACAAAAACAAGATTCACAGTTGATGAAGTTGAAGATCGAAGTTGAGACTGGGAAGAAAACATATCGTATAGTCAAGGAAGATGGTACAGTGATGAGGGGGCAACAATTATATGTGCCAGATATTAGAGACTTAAAGAGAGAGATATTAGAGGAAGCTCACTCCTTAGCTTACGCTATGCATCCGGGTAGCACAAAAATGTACCATACTCTCATAGAGCAATATTAGTGGAGAGGGATGACGAAGGAAATAGCAAACTTTGTTTATAAGTGTCTAACTTGTTAGCAGGTAAAAGTAGAACATCAGAAGCCTGCGAGATTAATGTAACCCTTCCTTATCCCAGAATCGGAGTGGGACAAGATTACTATGGATTTTATTATAGGACTTCTATAGAGTCAGAAGGGGCACAATGTCATATGGGTGATTATGGACAGGTTAAAAAAGTCTACACATTTCCTTCTAATTAAGAATGATTATCCCTTAAACAAGTTAGCCCAACTTTATGTGGATGAAATAGTGAGACCTTATGGTACGCCAATTTCTATTGTCTCAGATCGTGACCCTAGGTTTACATTAAGAATTTTGCCCAGCTTACAAAAAGCCTTAGATACATGCTTGAAGTTTAGCATTGCCTTTCACCCTCAGACAGATGGTCAGTTAGAAAGAACTATTCAGACACTTAAGGATATGCTTAGATCTTGTGTCATAGAGTTTAAGGGGAGTTGGGACACACACAAACCACTAATAGAGTTTGCCTACAATAACAGTTATCAGGCCAGCATTGGCATGGCCCCTTATGAGGTGCTTTACGAATATGTTGGGATGGGGTAGGTGAAAGGAAACTGATAGGTATCAAACTTGTGCAGGTGACAACTATTAAAGTCCAGCTTATTCGGGATAGATTAAAGATAACTCAGGATAGACAGAAAAGGTATATGGATAATCACTGTAGAGATCTTGCATTTGAAATTGGAGATAAGGTATTTCTTAAGATTTCCCCTTGGAAAGGCATATTGAGCTTTGAGAAACATGGTAAATTAAGTCCACGTTATATGGAATCGTACGAAGTTATGAAAAATATTGGATCAATGGCGTACCGATTGAAGTTACCAAATGAACTTATAAGGATTCATAATGTCTTACATGTGTCTATGCTTAGCAAATATCTAGCTGAGCCATCTCATGTAACCACATAGCAACTAATGAACTTAAACGAAGATTTGACTTTCAAAAAAGAACTGGTGCAAATTCTTGATCGCAGAGACTAAGTTCTCCGTAATAAGATTATTCCTTTGGTTAAAGTGTTGTTAAGGAATCATGTGGTAAAAGAAGCTACATAAGAGCCTGAGCACCAAATGCGTGCGTTATATCCCCCATTTATTTTGAGCATGTCATTGTACAATTGGTTAAATTTCAAGGACAAAATTTTTGTGAGGAGGGGAAATTATAAAACCCCAAACATTTCTTTTCATGTGTCTTCAAAATTTCATTTCGTGTGAATGATGTTTCTGAGACAAGTATTAAATTCAAACAATAGTTGAAAAATATTGGAGTTGACTAGTGTATAAATGGACCAATACTTTCTATCATCTTTAATTTTGTTTGGAATTTTTCTAAAAGTTGGATCTTTTGGTTTTATGAAATCAATCGATATACATGATACAACCTTTAATACTATTTCAAACCATCAAGAAATTGTTTCACCATAATGTTGAAATCTTTCTTGAACCATTCTGTTGCAAAGTTCATGTAACACCCCACTCCCGTAAGACCCAAACCCGACATCGATGGTGATATCCGAATCCGTGCCCTGCGAGGATAAGATGCTACCTCTCTCAGTTAAAACACAGTACCAAAAATTTTGTTTTGAAACAATCATACACTTACATATATGTATGTTGCGGAAAACAGTTTACATAACCAATCTGGTAGATCCAATGACCACGAGGGTCCTCATATAAAATACACAATAACGTATAAGCAAAGTCTTCAATCAAATGCAGACGCAACCGATCCCGTCCTGTTCTATCATTTTGCGATCACTATACACCCGTTACTTAACGGGGTATTCTTCTGAGTCCTGAAAAACAATAGCAAATTTTGGATAAGTTTTTGCAAACTCAATGAGTGACTATCATCGATGGTCCGCTCACTCATGAACAAAATCAATCCATAACAAAAATTCGTATTTCTGTCTATCCGATCTCATTCTACGGTTCAGATTGGTCTAACTTTATCACATAAAACACTTTCTCAAAATTGCTCATTTACTCATTTACAGAAAATCCACATTCGTACATCCCATTTTTGATACATACATATTTCACTCGCTTACCATTTATTTTTAGTTGCCTGTGACTGAGTGCCTAAACTGTCCCATCGAAGGGCTCAATGCAATCTGACCCTTATCCAATGCTGGATCCAGGGCCTGCTATACGTTGAGCCTAAGGCTCTGAATCATTCGCGAGCTCGAAGCTCATTTTCGTACGTTGAGCTAAAAGCTCTAATCGATGGTAACTTTGGTCAACAGCCCTAATATTCCATATAACGGTAAGCATATCACAGTCAGTCATACATTCTATAATTAGAAGTACCCCATAACTGTTTTCACACTAGTGTATGGCATTTCGCCTATCATTCAATCAAACATATCAGAATAATTATAGTATGTACCCATTATCAATAATCAAATATATCAGAATAATTGTACCCTGTACCCATTATCAATAATCAAACATATCAGATTAATTGTAGTCAATAACCCATTATCAATTTATATCAGTGTGGTGACCAAGCATCTATACTGTCCCTAAAAGGGCACATTAATCAGTGAACGCGTCTTAGGGGTAGGAGAGCCCTCTGGGCATGCACTACTTTCCACGCGTTTTAGAGGTAGGAGAGCCCTCTGGGTATGCACTAACTCATCAATCGTTGAGCTTTTCGCTCTGAAACTGTCCCGTCAAGGGCTCA